>JAXGGA010011171.1:0-43534 GCA_038373865.1 Uloborus plumipes
GTTCACGTACTCAAGCTTGGAATACGAAATAAGGTGTGGGGGGCGATAAAGAGTCATATTTCATAATTAAGCCTTCATGAAAATGTCTTCTAGGTAAATGAAAAATAATTGATGTGTAATGAAACATCAACTCTTGTTTGATAAGATATGTTTTTTTTCCCTTCCCAATAAACAAGTTCTTGCAAAAAAGCCTCATACTGTTTGTACCTTAAAAATATTTTATTGTGGAATGTGTAAGGATCTTATTAGTTCTGTCTTCAAGCCCCTCCCCCACCAACCATAAATTTTTTTTACTAGTCTGATTCCAAGTCCACCCTTCCCCTTACCCAAGGGTCGGGTCCCAAGATTCAGACTGACCTGACAGGCCTCTCATCGACCCTAAAAGTTTAAAAAAGAATCTTACACTATAGAAACACAGTCTAGTTGTTTTTTTTTAAACTACGTCAAGAAATAAAGAAACATTAAAAAATAAATATATCAAATCAAATAAACAATCTCTAATTTATATTATTTACATTGATATCCTAAATGTAAAGGAGAAGCTAAAATTTTGAACTTAAGTTTTTTAAAAAAACCTAACTTAAGCCCAACTATTTCTCCCTTAATTTTTTCCCTTTTTCTTCTGCTTACATACTTATAGCTTATACTTTGCACTGGTAAATAAGACTCCACACATTTTCTGCTGCATATAAGTATATCTCTTACCTAAATATCTATACTTTTCGCGGTCTAAAACCCATGTATGTAAACATATATCTAAATAACTATCTATTTATAATTTCATCAATTTTTTTTAGTTAAATTTGGATCTTACAGAGCAGTGTGTAAAATCCCCCTTCCCAAAGCCACATGCGTTTTCTTGCAAAATTAAAAAAAAAAAAAGGAAACTTTTCCTCTTGACCTTACTAAGATAAAAGCTTCTTAACAACAGCAGCAGAATAACGTTGCTACTGCAGAATATATATTCATTTATAGTTGAAGGGCTTGGAGGATAAAGGAGTTATGTTACATTTTAAAAAATGAACACTCTGGACAATGGTAAACAATGGATATATGTAAGCAAATAAAACTTGGTACATCAAAAAGTAGATGTCATTAGACCTATTTCATACGCACACTAACAACAAAACCAGAAAACAAAAAAGCTGCAGCAACTGCAACAATAAAACTTTGAACTTTAATTACTCGCAACTTCTGTTTTGTCACATAACCCCTTCATCTCTCAAGATCTTCAATTGAAAGTGAGGAAACAAAAGTATACATTCGCTCTTTGTTCTTCGCTTGTTAATAAACGAAAATTTATTTAATCTGCAGAATAAAATTGCTTAAATCCTAATAGTTCATGTTGCATGATTCTCATCTACAGTCACTAAACAAAATAACTGAGTCATATTGAACTCACAGAAAGATAGTATCCCTTTGCTGCAGTCGTTCATCATTTATTTTATAAGGTTTGAAATCATTGCTTTGTTTGCTTAATTGAAAAGGTCATTCGGGCCTATACCATAATTCAATGATATCAGTATACTTCTATTTACGTATTTGTTTCTCATACAACCTCTTCTTTTCTAATTTAGGTCGAACAAAACATATCAAGTATTTTAATTATAAGTGGTAAAACGCCTACTAAGTCCAAAAGCTCTGAAACAGCATTACAAAAGGAGAGAAAAACTAACGAAACCAAATCGAGAAGATATTCGAAACATGGGTCTCGAATTCCAAATGCCGAAGAAGCCTGAAAACGACAGGTAATTTGCTCATTCTTATTATTTAAGGCTTTCCACAATATGCATATCGCACCCCAACAACAAAAGTGAGATTGCTTCAAAAATTTCATTAAAAGTGCAAACTAAAATCTAAATTTAAAATTCTTTCTTGCCACTAAGGTCGCAAAAACTTAGTTCATCTTACTACTGCACCGTTAAAACTGCGGGTTGCATATAACACTTTTTAGGGTAAATGTAGCATCAGCGGCACCCCTAAAGGGGGCCCTTTGACCCTTAGGGTACCTTAAGATGCCATTTGGCTGTATATGGTACCCTATGTGTACCATACTATACTATGTGGGTACATAGTATACTTAAGGGTATCATATAGAGCAAAATGGCACCTTTTAGGGGTGCAGCTGGGGATACAGGGTCTTTTTCACCATATGCTTACATTTCAGAATTTTGCTATTTTCTTTTAGAATCACTAACAGATGTTTTATCACATATTTTAGGTGTGTGAAAAAGTAATTGGTTGTACACTTTGATGCATAATTAAGTGTTCAAATGCTGTTGTAAAACTTTAAGTTGCAAGGAAAATTGTCGTCCGTTATACCATGCAAAATCAATATGAAATCTCACTTTTAAATTATATCATAGCTCCTAGAATCAACTTCATTGAAATTATTTGCGTCCCTGAAGCTTAAAACGATGTTTGTGATCATTAAAATATTGATCAAAAACTGTATGATAACGGACTTGACATTTGGTAACGGATTTGACCAGTAACGGACTTGACATTTCAACCAAAAATGTCAAATTATGACTAGGTTGTCGAATTTAAAAATATAACAACAATATGCATTTTCTTAAAATTCTATAAATAAACAATATTTCGGGGTGAAAGTTGAGAAAAAATAAAAATTAATACTAAAATCTTTGGTAACAGACTTGACAAATAATAAAAATACGCACCTGGAAGAAATCTTGTGCGAAACGCCACAGCAATATTTCTCGACTCAGGAAAACAAAATGGTACGAAATAGTTACGTCACTAGTTAGTTAAGTTAACTGAATACGTGTTACCATCTTTTGGCTGCAATAAATACCTTTTTTAGCTAAAATAATCTTAGGGTAACGGACTTGAGAAGAACTGCCGGACAAAATATATTCATAAATTTCTTAATGAAAAAAAATTACAATTGTCAATATTTGTTATGAATATCATATACTTATACTTAATGTATAAAAAAATTTGTTGTATATACTTTTTTATACAATTAAGTATATAAAAAAATAGTTGAACTTGCGAAAATTGGAAATGGACAAGCGTTTTTGCTTTGATTCTCATTTTTAAAGACTTATATAAATATAAATAAAAAATTTTCAATAATTTTTTGAGTGATAGAATTTTTTTGGGGGTATTGCTTGCAGAAAATAATTGTTCGCATTGAGTTTAAAATATAAGTTATGCTTCAAAATCGTATTTTTAACCTCCGGACTGCAAGTGTAAGCAAATGTTGAAAATGACCCTACAACGTCATACCCCTAAAATGTGCCATATACGACTCACAGTTTTAAGTGTGAGTAACGATGTTTTAATGTTATAACCAATAATGACACTGCATTAAAATTTCTTAATTCGGAAGAAATCTTTTCGAAGTTTAAAAATCCACGCTTAATTAAGACTACAAAAAGCTAAGCCGACTAACACAACGTCGTTGACGTTTTACGAGTTTTGCTTTATTTGAGAAGTGGTTAGTGGTATTGCGTAAAACTCATTTTTTCCAATGCTGTTTTCTTCTGAGTTGTGTCACTTCTGTTGTCTGGACGCAAGATGTATGGAATTCTAGTTCTAAAAGCAAGAAAAAAATCTTATTTCTCCGGTTAAAGTCATATTTATAGATGTGCACACTATTAAATACCTTTTTCTATACGTAATAGTACTAAATTTGACTTTTGAACTATTTTCGGATAATATTTACTAAAAAATAATTTAAAAAAAAGTCATGAATACTTTTCATTTGGTTCATATTTCTTTAATTTCGGTTCCAACGTTATTAAGATACAAATTCAATGATTTAGTTGTATATAGATGGTTTTAAAAGATTATTTTTATTTAAATGCTGCAAAAAAGATTTATCCTCCTTTTAATACTATAAAATTTTAATTGATTTAAATAATTCTAATCCTGATATTCGTATATCTCCATAGAATATTTTTAATGGCAATTATTCAAGGGGTGATTTGAAAGATTGATTCGACAACTTTTCGCGAAGAATAACAAAAGATTAAATGTCAATGTATTCACAAAAATGTAGATCCAAAAGAAGTCACTGAATATGTAAGAGTACTGCACTGAAAATCAGTAAATTAAATGCTAAACTCGGTACAGTTCCATAACATTGTACAAAAAAAGTATTTCAAGTCTCTTAGATAAGAATCGTGAAATTTTCAAATTTTTGATCGTCATGACTATTAAAAGATGTTTTTTTTTTTTTTCAAATTAGCATTTTAAAATTAGCATAAAATATGATAATGCACGTAACTTAAGTTGTTATGTACAAAACGTAAAGAAGGAAATTTTCGTTGCTAATATAAAAATGTTATATAACTTACGGTACAGTTTTTAAACAATGTAATGGTTAATTAAAAACTACTAGCGATTTTCAATATTATCATAAATTTTGGCTCTCATTTGAAGTACTGACTTCCTTTATCAGTGCTTGCAGAGAAAATAAGCATTTTATCGCTAAGGCAAGTAACTTTATAACGCAGTAGCCACGGTCATTGAAATGCAAAAAACAGCTGAAGTTCTTACCTTACTTCGAAACAAAGATTGCTGTTTTTGATTAATTGGTATGCACTTACCGTACACTACCGTTTTAAAAGATGAAGTAATCTTCTTGAACATCCCAAAAATTTTGCTATTTGACATCTATAGTACAAACTTTAATTGAAGGTGTCCTCCTGTTAACTATTTTTCGGTATTTGAAGCAAACCGGTAAAACGATGAAGTTTCAAGAGCTTGTTAATAAGTTCAACATAGTCTCTAATATTACACTAAGTCAAAGAATGAGCATCTTCGATGCAGTACATACTACAATTTGCTGAGTTCACAAAATCCTCGCTGAGTACGATTAAATTGTAAACAATGATCAAACTAAATTCAGCCATTTGGCATGATAAGTGTAACTTTTCGCCTTGATTTTTCACCAAAAATGTGATAATGAGATTTGACCACTACGAGTTGTGGCTTATAGTTTACCAATTTGATAGAGTTTCTTTCGGCGTTTTTTAAGAAAGTAGACTTTGACTAAATTAATGTTACTTATTTCTAATCAATCTAATCATTTCTCACTTATTCCTATAACAAAATGAAGCAAGGGCTATCTAAGAGGAATGATTTGGGGACATATATCCCCGACCAAAACTCTTAAAGTTTACTTCTTTGTACCATAGAAGATGATTAAAATCAAACATACTCTCCCTGGGCGGTGGAGGTGTGTGTTCAAAATATGGATAAATAAAAAGCTTTAAAAAACTAGTTATCTTCACATTGCTGCCCTTTTTCCATCTTTCAAAGTAAATTTCCAAACCTGAATTTGGATGAATTAAAGTGTGATTGGGGATCACTTAATTGAAAGTTTTAAACTTTTATTGTTCGATGGAAAAAGTTCACCATTTATTTTTCACTGTGAAAAAAATTTAGAAATACAAGTTACTAAAATTATTAAGGGAGGTTTTGAGCACTTTCTGCTATAAGTTTTCTGCACTGAGAAAATTTTCAATCCTCAAGAAGGTGACGCTGAAGATATATGACGTTATTAAATCTTAGTAAATAAGGACAAAATGTAGTATGTAAAATTATAGCATTTCAGGAACTTGTGTTACGTAAATGTAAGATAATTTTTTTGCTATATTTCCGTTCTTAATTATATTATTAGTAAAATTCTTTCTCAAAAATATTGATCTCTTAGTAAAATCTAAACTTTTTCAGTGTTAAATCACATTTTAAAACTCAAAATTTTCTCAAATAGTAAACATGGACAAATTCACCTGACCCCCCCCCCCCCCCGACCCCTCTACTTCTAAAATGTCCTACGGAACAAGTGCATACTTGAGAAGGATACAATGCCCCCAAAGTTTTATTTTTTGGATCACCTAATATCCCATTTAGAAAAATTTTCCCTGGCTACGCCACCGAACTAAAATATTTTGTTTCCGATTTCAGTTAACCAGCCATCTAGTGCCAAACTACTAGAAAATCTCTTATAAACTGGACTTCTATAAAGGTGTTCAGTACAGCTTGAAGTTCAGTTTTTTCGAAAGTAACGCTGTCAGTTTTACTTCAAAAATAGCTGTATCGTTATTAGAAAAATTTACGGATCCAATTTTCTAAAGGTTTTCTTGTAGTACTGTACTTTTTTTTTTTTTTTCCTATAGCGTACTAACGATACAGCTTTTTCTTAAGCAACATCGTAACGGCACAGCTTCTTCTCAAGTAATGCTACTTAAAAAGGAGCTGTATCGTTACTTTAAAAATTAATGGAATCCCAATTTCCTAGAGATTTTATAGTAGTTTGTCAGTTTTTTTAGTGTGGAATTCGATTTCATACCAACATTGTTATTCATACCTGATCAGCAGTTTCGGTTAGAGGACAATGTCGTGGGCACCTAGTGATAGTGAGCTATATATTTTAGTTTTTTTTTTTTATTTATTCTTTTTTCTTTCGGCAATTGGTGCACTTAATTGAGAATCAAAAGAAGAGCCCAAATCCACGCTTAACTCTATTTAAAATTTTTCACTTAAAGGACCCACTATCATTCAAACTCGTCCAGTATATCTATCAATGTGCAGCATACATTATGTGAGTAAATGAGAAGCAAAGGGGTTTAGGAGGGCTTTTTTTTTTTTTTTGTTTCCAGGTTTGAGTAAAACGCGTTGAAAATTCAGATCCTAGGTAAACTTCCATTTTTTATTTCTTATTTTATTTTTATTTCATCATCATTATTATTTTTTTAAAAAGTAATGTGATGTAACAGCACCTACTAAGATTTGCCCCCAAGGGTGGATCCAAAAAGGTTTCAAGGAAGGTGCGATCGATTTTGATTGCTTACTTTTTACTATGTGTACCAGTTAACAAGTATTGAGCACAAAGGTTTCGGACTTCCATAATGAAACATTTTCGGGACCAAACCTTATTCCCCCAACATCATTAAAACTAGTCTAAAATTACGAAATAAAGAAAATTTTTCGAACTTCAATGTCGAAGAAATATTGGTGGAGAGTCCCTCAAGAGAGTGGTGATCGTCCCCATCGAACCTCTCTTGTATCCGTCTCTACTTGAGTCAAAACAGAAGACAAGTTCGCCTACCGTTTGCTCTTTAAGTTACCTCCAAAATTTTAATTATTGGCTCGAACATCCATTTTCTCACTGTCTCATGTATTAATTAAAATTAAGAGTTTCTCCGAGGTTTAATCGTCTTCATTCTTAATACGCTTTTATTAGCTTCACTTGTGGGTTTATTTGTTTGTATGTATGTATGTATGTAACTGAACAAAAAATAAAATTCACGTTCTGTACAAATATAAAGGTAATTATTAATACTAAAGGCGAAACTGTGTTACATGTTGATGTATTATATGTGTTTCAGTTGTTTGTACTCTGAATAAAAGATAAAATTTACTTTCTTTGCAAATATAAATAATATATTTAATATTATTATTAATGCTAAAGTCTGAACTACATTACACGTTGATGTATTATAAGTGCATATTAACTTAGCGGATATTCAATAGTTTTGAAAATCAGAGTATCATGAAAATTTTCGATTAATTCTAAAAGCGTATTCTTTAGTTTTTTTAAACTATATTCTTAAATTATTTTTTTTTTTTCTCTTTCAGAGGCGCAGCTTATGGAGCCTGGGTCACCAAGTACAACAACGCACAACAGTCTTACGGCTGGAAGTCGGCGAACGATGAGAAAAACGCCGCGACGAAGAGTAACCCCTGGGGCCCCATTTTCAAAAATAAGCAGAATTTTCTAGACATGCATTTTTGTTGATTTGATACTTTTTTTTAGATTCCCATCTCATTAATAGAGTCATATATCTAGTCCATGTATTTTCTACTGCACGTCATGATTTTAGAAAAATAAACAGTTACCTTACGTTTTAAACGATGTTGTGTGCTTTTCAGTCATTTTGTTTCAGTCATTTCTGTTTTCAATCAGTTCTGGTGCAAAAATTCACGAAGGTCTTGTTATATTACGCATTTTTATTGGCGATAATTAAAAAATCATTAGTTAAATCTGTGATGCCCAACATACGGCCCGCTGGCCATATGCAACCCGCGAAGTTGGATTTACCACCGATAAATCAGTGTGTCACTAATTTTAACCTACAAAAGTTGACAAACTTAGTCTTTGCTTTCAAAGCACCTCAGTCCGAAGTGGTTTTTAAAAATGAATTTAGGTTCATTTTTCTCAAGGGACAAACTGAAAACCTGTTGGGAATCCTGAAATTGATTTAAAGAAAAAAAAGAGAAGAAAATAAAGAAAACTTTGATATCGGGACAAAATTCTAAAAAACTGGACAAATTTGTTTTATCAGGAAAATAAGTATAACTACGAAACCTGGAAAAAAGAAAAGAAAGAGAACTTTTTCACGAATAAATATTTTTAGAAACTTATTTCAATTTTGCCATGGTGAACAATACAATCGAACCTAGTCAAAACGAACTCGTAGAGATATTTAAAATCAATTTGTTTTTCCCGCAGATCGTCTTATCCGAAGCACAAAAAGCAAACAGGAGGTCGGGCGGGGATCAGAAATGCAATTCTTTTAAAGCGTGTTCGAATTAACTAGGTTCTACTGTATTAATCATGACAGACACGATAGTTCGTATTTTTGGGTACATTTGGAAAAAATGTAAGGACATTTTTATCATGCTCGATTTTCATGATTCTCGCAGTTTATGAAAAAAACATACTTGAGGGACTCAGGAGACAAGTTTTAAAAAAAAGCGGGAAGTTCCGGCGAAAAACAGACTATGCGGTACGTACGCAACAATTTGAAGCTGGTTATGCTCTCTTTCCTGTTCAAAAGCAAAATCTTTTTGAACCCTTTATGAATTTCTTGTATACTAACGATTCATACTTGATTACACACAATTAAAGGAACAACCAAGAAAAAAAAATAATTGGTGGGAATTATCAAAATTGATTTAAAAAAGTCTTACGTCTCAGATATAGTTTGTGCCATTTGCGAGAGAATGACCCGTACTCTATTTTTCTAAGGACTCATCTGATTGATTAATAATGCAAAAAACTAGACCCCACTCAGTCTACAAGCAAAATTTCAAACGGCTGACCGTTTTTTCAGTTATGCCTGAACATACATACTAGGGACATTGGTGTTTTGGAAACATCGATATTTTACGGTCGATATTTTTAAAACATCGATGTCTAGTTTTATATTTCAGCAAAAAGGTGTGTAAAAATATGATAAGTTATACTTTCTAAAATAATTACGTCATCAATCAGTTGTTACAGTATTAAAGTTCAAAAAGTAAAGCACATTCAAATAGCAATTCAACTGCCAGTTTTGCTTTGATTCAAATTAAAAACTAGACAAATTGGGAGAGATACAGCCGGGGTTAGAAAATCAATGGTTTTTATGGTAAGGTTGGCTCATTTTGTTCTGGACAAACAACTACCTTCGAAATGAAGGTGAATAGAAAAAAAAACAAAAACAATTTTTAGGCAGAACATTTGTTTTACACTCTTAATAATTAGACAATTATGATCCCATAAATTGACATTTCCAGTATTTATTTTTATTTAACTAAATGTAATGAGTAATAACTATTCTACAATTAGTAAGGAAATTTTGATGAAAAAGAACTGTTTCAAGCAAAATATTGAAATACGATCTCTCTCTCGATCGGATTTTTTGGAGATATGCAAATGCATGAAATTCAGTAGTAATTCTTATTAAACTAAGAGACAAACACAAATCTGACACTGACGACATTTTATTATCACATTTTCAATAAAATTACAAGCTAAATATTTGGCACATCTGTAAAACGTGAAATGTTCACAACATTATAAGTTTGTTCATTACAACTTGATACAACAGAATAGTTGCAAACATCATTTTTCTAAAATGCAACAGACGGATTTAAAATATTTTGTTGACAAAAAATCATGATAAACTTAACATTCAGTGCAAAAATGAGCAACAAAATGACTTAATTATCATGTTTACAGAGACTGACATGTCTGTAAATTTCACATCCGTAAAATATATGCCATCTAAATTTTGGAAGACAATCATCTGGCAAAAACCAATTTCTCTGGCGAGAAAAATAATGCGACATCTTTTTAGCATTTCAAACTTTCATATTAAAATATATTGTGAATTATAAATATGGGAATGCACGTCTTGCAGAAGTTTTTACAAAGAACATTGAAAACATACATTAAACAAAATACAACCACATACAGCCCCATGATAAATGTGAAAGTGAAGATTTCAAATTTGCACTCTAAAACTAAAATAAAGAAAAAAAAACAGCATTGCTGTTAAAGGCTGTTTTTTTTTTTTTTTTTTGAAACATCATGCATCTTACTTTTATGCTCAGAAAGCTTGTTTATCGATCGGAAATTTTATTTCGCTTTTGAATAACCAATAAAAGAAGTGACAATCAGCAAAGTGTGGTGAAACAATCAAAGATTGTTCAAAATATACACATATAATTCAAATAAACACGAAATGTTTTACAGCTTTGATATGTAGACTTTTTATAATTCTAATAATATAATAGTGCTTGAACGAACATGCTTGTCGAAAAAAGAAAAAAAGTTCATTTATTAAATAGCAATTGAGTGACTTATTTGACACAGCAAATATCTGCCATAAACTTCAGTTGCCCTGTAAAATTTTGCATCCACAACTTATTTAACGTTGATACATTTTTGCTACTATTTATTATCTGCATTTTTTTAAAATATCAAAACCCATCTCACAGAAATTGTGAACAATATCAATTACATCAATCTTTAAATATTTTACATTTTGTCTGAAAATATTTCCATCATTTTTTCTGCTACTTTCACTTTTAACATTTATCAGAGGCCAAACACAAAACATCAGACATCGAAGGAACAAATTAATAAATAAAACTCTAGCACTTCACAAGATAAATAAACGACACAAATATTTACAGTCATATGTTCATTACACAGAAATTCAAAAGTTCATTGTAAATTGTTGAAGATGACTTGAATGATTCCCACACATGTAGATATTTCTGATGCATGAATACAAAGAGAACATCAAATTTACAATGACCATGAGAAAAATAAAAGAATACTGAATTGATAACCAGGGCCAAAGCATTTGGTTTACTTAGCTATGAGTACCAAAATATATTTGGTACTGTGAAATACGACACATTTTAAGTTTTCCTTCAGTTTTGAACAATTTAACCAAACTGGTTAGAGCACAGATCGCTCTGGGAAAGACATGAATTAATAAAGACATTGCAGGGGATTTCTAAAATTTATCACAATGATTAAATTTAAAAATATTGCATATTGCTTAAATGTAAATGCATTGTGCAATTGATGTATGTTGGTCACAGGGATTTTACATTCACTACATATAATGCATAAATGATTCAACAATTATCAAGCAATGGATGTGCTTTTTTATGCTGTGCATGAATAATTGCATATTTCTAATGTCAAATACACAACTACAACACATACTGATTTTTTTTTTCTTTTTGCATAATTTTTTATCACAGTTCAAAGAAACATGCTGATCCTTTCCATATTTTAATGTACCCAACTTCACATAAATTTTTCCATCAAAGAGATAGATCTAACTCAAACGTAATTTCAGTCAGAAAATCGTAAAGTTTTTAGAATTTTAAATCAATTCAACAGTAAATTGCCTGCACCCTTCATAACTTACAAAACTCTTCTTTATATTTTCCAAGCTAACTTTTTAACTAACGATTGATATATTACAGGATCCCTATACTTATCTCATTTCAAAATTAATGACTGTATAAAATTTTCAAAATTTTAGTAACTAGTTATGAAACAGAAAAAAAATGTTGACAAAATTTTGAAGTTACTATATTCAAAATTTAATTTTCATGAAACCATCAGAATGAAAATAATTTATTTCTTATTAATGTAAAGTAGGCTTGCAATTATTGTGTGTCAAACACATAAAATATAGCTGCACAAATTTAAAGAACCTCATTTAAAATTCTTTACAGTGGAAAATCAGCAAAATATAATAAAATTAGCACCATTTGAAAAGTTCAATTGAAATCGTTTTTCATCACTTGCAAGAAATGATTAAGGGGATTTTCAAAAGAGGAAATATAGATAAATGATACATGTAGATTTGAAATTTTTCAATCACATAACGAAGTTATTAAAGAGTAATCCTGTAATACAACTTATCAAAGTTTCAAACAAATTATTTTTTAGTAACTTCAATGAGCAAAATAGTATATTTCTTTAAACAGAAAGGTAAATGCTTCAGAACACAACAACAAATTCCATCATAACAATGTCCTTTTTTATATATGTATAGCTATATATATATATATATGTATATATCTTTCCAAAACCAGGACTGTACAAAAGGCACTCTCTGAAACAGATCCTATTTATAATGGAACTGGCGGGTTTGGCTACTTGCAGGATGCACCATGTAATTCTGATGTTGACTGAACTGAGGCCTGTAAAAATAAAAACATAGACATTACAATCAATAAAATATTATATATATTTGAAACAATTACACAGATTTTACTTTCTCATTTTCATTTACAGCCTTCATTCTACTTTTACTTTGCCTGAAAAAATTAAAACGAATGGGAGAGATTGGAACCTATGACTGTCAATTACTTAGATACTTTATTTTTCACATTAATTTATAATTTTAATTAGATTCTCTTATTTCAAAGAACAAATTACACCAAGATAAAACCCCACAATATTTAACAAACAAAAATCCTTATTATACTTTCATTCCTGTATGGTGAAAATTTACTGAAAACATATTCATAGATCAGACTTTTTTTCTGCATTTGCAGTAAACACACTCTGCAGATTTTAGGCCATTTTATTTTTGTTCAAATTAAAAAAAAAAAAATCTTCGTTTACAGAAATCAATTTCTTATTAAATTCACATCCACTATAACAAAATAAAATCACACGATAGAATCAAAAGAGAAAAATAATAACAAAAATAGCACTAGTTAAACTGTCATTAAGAATAGTACAATTAAAATATTTCTTTTTAACCTCTATACAAGCTTCTTTTAGTTGAAAACTTAAGTTACTAAATGAAATATTATGAAAAAAATTAAATAGCAATATGAATTGTACACAAGAGTATGAAAAGGCATTTCAACTATAAGCATACTCTTAGGCCCTGATTACATGGCCCAACAGGGAACAACTTAAGGGACTTCGATATTAGGGGTTCACTCTTACTAAAAATAAAACTTAGGTTCTTTTTATTTCCTAACTCTTATTTATCTTTTTTGACATTTTTTAAGCAATATTTCAGGAGAAAGTACAAATGAAAAATCAGCATTAAATTTTGTTGATAAAACACACTATTAAATGACATCTATGGCTCGCTCTACTTTTCATTTTATAATAACATACGACACAAAGTTTTTTATGATATGATATTGAAAATACTAGAATTTTCTATTATTAGATTTGTAGCCACCTTGTTATAATTCATACTAAAACATAAAAACTACCTAAAATATTAAAATAGTGCATTGAGAGAATAATGGTTTGGTGCAAAGAAAAAGAAAGGGCCTACATGAGCACAAGATTCAGGGCCCTGCAGTGGATTGATTGGGTCCCGCACAGTTCTCTTACATTGAACAGTGATTCTTTACTACCTCATTACAGACATCAACATATCTTACTATGATTTGAACTTTTTTTCATGTTGCTCTTGAGTTTTTGAGTGTATCATAACTTCAAAAAACAAACACATGCTCTGCTCAAAAAAAAAAAAAAAAAAAACTCTTAATCTTACACACAAAGAAAAATAGAAATTTTCCCCAAGTTAGTACCCAGCAAGAAATTTAAATTAATACCAGAAGTTAGATAAAAAAGTAAAATTAAATTTTACAAATGAGATGAAATAAAATAGCGCCAAATTTGCCTAATGTGATGCAGAATAGTACTATTTAAACATCATTTAAAGCAAAATCATAAATGTACTAAACTTTCTGTCCACATGTATAAAAATAAAATGCTTTATATGCCACTTAAAAAACAATGAAGATTGAAATGTGAGTACTATTACATCAGACAGATGTTTGTCAAATAAGCTTAAGATGTAAAGTAATCGTAGCTAATCTGAAAAGATGGCTTGCTTTAGTTTGATATTAAATAGGTAGAGAAGAAAAAGCAAAAAAAAAAAAAAAATACACAGGGTCAGGAATTTCGAAGTTTATATATTATAGTTTTTTAAACAAGAAGCTTAGGAGCCTTTTAAAAAGTTTTTTTTTCCCTAACACATCCTTAAAGCTGGATATGGAAAAGCAATCATTAGCATCAAGTTGGATGTTTTTATTCAACAATGAAAGTGGAATGAAAAAAATCTGAAATAGCCCTTTACTTTTAAATTTAAAAAGAATTAAAGGGAATGCAGAAATAGGAAAATGCACATACATAGACTTTATACTTTTCAAAGATCAGTCTTCTTAGCTTGATATATTCCACCAGCTTTTCCCTGAAGTATTCTAGATTTTGGAAAAACTTAAGTAAAACTTTGTACTAGGCACACCCTTCCACCTTCACAGCAGACAAAATAATAACCATATAGCAAGGTGTTCAAAATTGTCCCATTTATTTTATTATATACTTTAGTTTAAAATAAACAGAAAGCAAGAAAAATTAATTGAAATTAATTTTCCCAACCTAAATGGTAAGCACTAGTAAATATGCAAATACAGAAAATATTTCAAGACTTAAACTTATGGAACTTCAATAAGTTGACACCCGCTTAGCTGAATACAATCTAGTGCCCTTTTGGGGTGTCGAGTTATCGAGGTTCCACTGTATATTGTTGGTACATAATTGAAAATAATTAATAATTATTTAGAATGCTCAAATTATTTTGATATGGTATCAAACTAGAAAGAAGGGAGGGTGTGAACAGAGTTTTTAAAGTAATGCCTTCCCTAACAAATTTCAAAATTACCTGAAAAAAAAAATATACCTTCATGAATCATTACTGTTTGAAAATAAGATCAAAAAGGAAATTAACAGATGCATCAATCCAGAATGTATTTTACAGGACAGTGAACTAAAAGAAGTGAGATTGTATAGTGTGTGTTCACAAGGAAATGGCACTTTGGCCCACCTAACACGAGGGTGATCATTAAACAGATTTCCATGTTTGCAAATGAGACAACGTTAACTTTTACATTCAGTTAAATGAGCGAAAAAGTTAAAGTATTTTATATGTCACTTGATCAGCTCATGTGCTGGCACTTTCTACCTTCATCATTCTTAAATTTCAATAACTTCTGCTTTGATAGTAAAATGCGACAATCATAAGCCTATTTCCGAAAACAGCGAAATGGAATCATTGGATACCACACTCACTTTATACGAATCAGAATACACTACTAACTTATTTTTAAAACAGCTCTCAATTCAAAGAGAAAAAAAAGGGTTCATCAGTATTCAAACAAAAACGTTGAAGCAACACAAGTTCATCGTGAACAATATTTCTTTTTTCAATTCCTGTTTTATGCATATTTTAATGTACTGTAATACCCTAGTTAGTTATACATCATATATGTATGGTCAATTTTTAATATTTTAACATTAATATATATTTTAGTTACTTACATCCAGCTCATTGCCCCAGGATTTGTATATGAAAATGGCTTAGTTCTACTCATGCTGTGAAATGAAATATTAAATAGTTATTGGTTAAAAACATGACAAGAAAATGCAAATCATGAATTTAAGCATGCAGAATTCAACAGTGAAGAATAGAAATTCAGTTGAAATTAAAAGTTAGCACATATTTTGTCATTTGTACAACAAACACAAGTTAATGAATTAAGCTGGTAATATCATTAGAGCTTGCAACAGCCAAGAAATGTTATTAGTCAAATATTTGATGAGCTTTAAGCTATGTTGCATGCATAATTAATTGTAGCAGATATGATTGTTGTTTTAAGTGCTTTATAGAACATTTTATTAACACTTCAAGAAAATTAGTAAAGCATATTTTAAAAATAAAAAAGAAACTAAGTCTAAAAAAACTTGTCTAATTATCTTGTGGAAGTTGATACACAGATATATAGGCTCAATAGCAGAAGTTGCGATGCCCATCGCAAGTTCTTGAAGAGGTCTGCAGATTGTTTCTAAATTGAAAATTTCCTTTAAAAAAATTAAAATAAAAATTGCTTTCTGCACAAATGGATGGGATTTAAATTGGAAAAATATAGTTCAGAAGAAAACAGAAAGTAAAAAAAAAGTTATAATAGATTAATGGGAGAAAGGTGATAGCTCGCAGTCCTCTTGTATACGTGAAAAGCTCTTGTATAGAAGAGAATGTAGAAATCTGTATAGCATATTTTTTAAATTCAGTAGTTTTAGACATTCCTTGGTGATAATTCATAGGAGGTATTATTGCTAACGCAGTGTTAGTTTACCTTGCAGACAATTTATAGTTTTTTTTAATCGACATTGCAGACTTCTGACACAAATTCTGCTACTGGGAATATTAGGCAGTTACAACTTAATTTTCTTCACAACAAAAGTTGTAGTACTTACTCTTCAAGTGGAATAGACTCCCCAGAATCATGACTGAAAAGACAAAAATACTTCTTACTAATTGAAAAAAAAAAAAAATGCATGAAATTTTGAAGAAAAAAAAACCTAAAACAAATTTTAAAAATATTATGAGAGAGAAAATCTATTAATAATACGTATACAATGATAAAATAATTAATATGACACAATTTGGAATTTTTTCTGAAAATATTTTTTTTTTTTTCAAAGAGCTTACACTGTAGCCTAACCTTAACCTTTTCTTATAACAAGGGCAAGTCCCACAAAATATGAAGAAACCTTAGCCGGTACAATTTTCACGCATGTGAACCACAAATGGAATTATTAGAAAAAAAAAAAAGAAAAAGAAATAAATTAATGGTGTATTAAATTATTTTAATCCTCAGTTACATTTTAAACATTTACAAACAAAATAGTTTCTTGTTTTTAAATTTTTTTAATATAATAATCAAAAAATGGTACATTAGCATTTTTAAAGAAATATTTCTAATAAAAACCTCACATGAAATTATCATCTAGTAGTGATAGCAAAAAAAATTGACAGCATAAAAACATAATTTGAGGTTGTACAGCCTAATTTGAGATAAATAGAAGTCTTACAATTGTTTTGTTGTAAAAATAAAAATTAGCTAATTTTATGATTTATGTATACTTATTTAACAATAAATTAGTGTCGGTCATTATTTAACTGATGTAAAGTTATGTTTTAAACTTAAACTTAGCTTCATGTTTTTAAACTGTACTGACACGTACATACTAATTCTGTCATGTAAAAAGCATTATCTGCAAAAAAAGGTTTTGAGTTATTTGGAGATATGAGCTTTTTTATTCTATAGTAAAGTTAAGGAAAACTCTGCCATAGGATGGAGCTTGTCTCGTCCCTATGCCGGTCCCAAGCCCGGAAAAAAGAGGAGGGTGCCTAAATGTCCATGGCATACTGGCGGTTTAGGGCTTTTTTGTCCTATCCGCCGGGAACGGCAACCTAAATCCAAGGCGTAAGGAACCGTGCCGATGAGAATATGACATGATCATATAGCGACCGGGGTTAAAGGTCGCTGCTAACGGTCCACCTCGTGGCCTGGCGAACCACGTTGTATTTTAGCCTTCTGCCTGTAGAGAGGGTCAATTCAGGTGGTGACAGCTTACTTACCCTCAGTTTACCCCCAATGGGCAAACGAAAAAAACAAAACAAAAACCCAAGCGGTGAAAACCGCCCCAAACAAACAGCTGACGCGTCTGGAGAAATCCGGACGTCGCCAGCCCACTCCAAAAGCGTCTCTGCTCCTGAAAAGGAGTCAGATGACAAATCAATCAAAACCACGATGAATCCTGCAAAGGAAATCAACGATCCTGCGGTACCTGGCCCATCCGGTACCTCCCGGCATTTGAACAGCAGGGAACGCAGGAACCAGAAACGGGCCATCAAGTTCCAGCAGAGCAAGGGACTGGAGCCTCAAAGCACCCCCACTGCAAAGAGGGTCCTATCAGAAGGGTCTACCCCTTCTCCCTCTAACGTGGCTCAGGCTAAAAGGCCCAGAGTTTCCTACAGCCAGGCCACTTCTGGCATCAAATTGGCCATAATACCAAAGGAATATCCTGAGAGATTACTCTCTTCAGGAGATGTCCTCAACATTCAACGGGAGATCGACACTGTCATCGACGATCTCCCCATAGACGAGAAAGCTCCGCAGTTTGCAGCTGCTAGTCTACTAAATGGTGCACTGGTTATCCATTGCACCAATGACTACTCTGCAAGCTGGTTGCAGAGCAACTACAAAGGTCGCATGTTGGGAGAGTCTGAGCTCCTCGTGCGGCCATATAACGAACTTCCGAAGCCGGTGAAGATTGCCTTCAAAACAAGGGACATCTACACCTTGGACTCGGAGGCCATCAAGAAACGTCTTGCCCGATTGAACCCGGGCCTCACGACCAGTGGTTGGAGGGCAAGAGATAAGACGGTTGTTGGGGAACAAGCGTATGTCAGGTGGATTTTCGAGGTGGACTCTGGTTCAGCCGAGTACATCAAGAAGTCCAACCTGGAATTGTTTGTTGGGGCTTTTGGCAAAGGTCTTTGCAAGATCTTGCACGATCCTAACACTCAACGTACGTCTTGTACCCCCACTGCTCCGTCCAAGGACTCCGATGCTTCATTGGAGTCTGAGGACAAACAACCGCAGGCTGATTTGAGCCCTACTGTCGTTGAGTCGCCTGCCGAATTACTTGCAGCAATGGAGGGGGTGGAGACCGCTGAGGAAGAAACACCCTCTGGATCCACTCCTCCCGTAAGTATAGTTACACATACTATTAACGAGAGCGGATCTATCTCTCCAAAGTCCTCCACTAGCTCAATTCTGAACCTGTTGGATGGTCTTGACGTCTCAGATGTTGATTCTGACGTCACACTAACTGGGGATTCTCCCTCACGGGTTCCCCAGTCTAACGAGGATGCTGCTCCCTAGCAGGCTTTTTGCTTTAGATTATGTTGCTTGGCCTTAAGGTTGCTCAGCTCAATCTCCATCACTGCCAGTCTGCTACTGCCCTGTTGAGCAAAGATTTGGCTGAAGGCAGGATTGACATTGCCCTTTTGCAGGAACCTTGGGTTAACCGAGGGAAAATCCTGGGCCTCGGCAATTGCGGGAACCTCTTTTTTGACCGCTCCTGTAACAGACCGAGAGCATGTTTGATCGTTAACAAGCGACTAAACGCTCTCTGCCTCGCTGACTTTCTCGATGGTGACAATGTCGCCGTCAGAGTCTATAGTGAAAATGGTGAATCAGCATGCTTCATGTCTGCCTATTTACCTTATGAGGAGAAAATTCCTTTAGCAACTTCAGCCAGGAATTTTGTTGACTACTGTGCGGAAGCCAAGCTGAAGTTTATTGTTGGATGCGATGCTAACGCACACCATGTTGTGTGGGGAAGTAGTGATTGCAACAAAAGAGGTGAGGATTTAATAGAATATATTCTATGCAACAACTTACATATCCTCAACAGAGGTAATAAACCAACTTTTATTACCCGTAATAGATGCGAAGTCATTGATTTAACTTTCTGCAATGACAGAGCTTTCAACTGTGTAAACGATTGGCATGTGTCGGAGCGGATTACCCTCTCTGACCACAGACTAATCTTTATGACTCTTTCAGGACCTGTTTTAAGCAGTCTGCGGGAGAAAAGGAATCCCAGACGCACTTCCTGGGACTCCTATAAAGAGGATCTAAAACTCCTCCTATCAGGTAAGAAATTCAAACTTACGAATCTTCTTGACCTGGAGTTAGCTGTTGATTCACTTCAACATTCTATTCTCCAGGCTTTCCATCAAAACTGCACTGCTGTGTCCACTAGTTTACCAAGACGAGTCGCTTGGTGGTCTAAAAATCTTAGTGGTCTACGCAAACTTTGCAGAAGGCTCTTTAACAAAGCCAAAAAAACTGGTGATTGGCCTGCCTATAAGGAGGCTCTCACCAAGTACAACAAGGCTGTAAGAACAAGTAAACAAGATGCGTGGACTAAATTCTGCAGCCTATTAGACAGCGTTTCTCGTGTGGCCAAGCTCACGAAAATACTTTCCAAAGACAGGACTTGTCAACTCGGAGCAATCGAAACGAATGATGGCTCCTATACCAAAGATGGTAGTAGCACCCTGGCAGAGATGTTCAAGGTGCACTTCCCTAACTCCATAGCCAGAGATGAGGGACACCATCCGGTTATCCCTCTTCATTCCTTACGTAGCAATAAGGAAAAATGGAAAACTGCTGGTGATATTGTTACCCCTGACAGAATTGCATGGGCCATCAATTCACACAAGCCTTATAAATCTGCAGGACCGGATGACATTGTACCAGTTCTCCTGCAAAAAGGTGTTGACATCATCACTCCACATCTGTGTAGGATCTATAGATCCTGCCTTGTGTTCGGTTACGTTCCCTGTGCTTGGAGAACCTCTAAGGTGGTCTTCATTCCAAAGCCAGGCAAGCCAAACTATCACGAGGCTAAAGCCTTCAGACCTATCAGCCTTACTTCTTTTCTCCTTAAAACCCTGGAGAAATTGATCGATAGGTACATCAGGGATGGCATCCTAAAAACAACTCCTCTTTCTAGGTGCCAGCATGCTTACCAACCCGGTAAGTCGACCGAAACAGCACTGTACGATCTAACAACAGCTCTGGACAGTGCAGTTAATGGAAAGGAATTGGCTCTTGCTGTTTTCCTTGATATTGAAGGAGCCTTTGATAAAGTCTCTACCGAGACTATTTGCAATTCCCTCATTCGGAAGGGAATAAACCCCATGGTCTGTACCTGGATTAATAGTCTTCTTACCACCCGCATGACAAAAGCAAGCCTGCTGGGTGATTCCCTTTTAGTGGAAAACTGCCAAGGATGTCCACAAGGGGGTGTACTTTCCCCCCTTCTGTGGAGCCTGGTTGTGGATGAACTTCTGGAAAGACTTCGTCAAAAGGGTCTGCACTGTATAGGCTATGCAGATGACATAACTCTGGTTATAAGGGGCAAGTTCTATGATACGGTCTGCAACCTTATGAGAACAGCCCTCAAGTCAATTGAAAGCTGGTGCAGTGAGGTGGGCCTCACTGTGAATCCTAGCAAGACGCACTTGGTTCTCTTCACTAGAAAACGGCTGAAGGATCTTTGCAAGATTGAGTTCTTTAACTCTCCCCTTGACTATTCCAATGAAGTCAAGTACTTGGGTGTGATTTTTGACAGTACTTTAAACTGGAATTCGCACCTCAAGCTTGTTATTGACAAGGCCAAAAGGATCTTTTGGTCCTGCAGGCGCGCCATTGGCAGTAATTGGGGGTTTTCACCAAAAATTGCCCATTGGGTCTACACCAGGGTTATTGTACCCACAATAACCTATGGGGCCATTGCCTGGTGGGGTAAGACCCGTAATGTAACTACTGAGAGCAGTCTTACCACCCTACAAAGGATGGCTACCATTGCAATTACTAGTGCAATGAGAACTACTCCCTCTCAAAGCCTAGAACTTCTTATAGGTTTACTTCCACTTCACAAACAAGTGGAACTGGAAGCGATTACCTGTTCATATCGCTTGAACCTCCTGGGTCTCTGGAAGACCCCTCGCCACTCGTCTCTATATGATAAACTTTGTATAGAGGCCGTCAAGCATCCCTACTTTTTGATGCCAAGCGACTGGTTGTTAAAACATATTAGTTTCAATGCTAATTATAACATTGTGTTTCCTTCCAGAGAACAATGGAAGGATGTTCCGAAGCTTGTCGGTAATGCCAATGAAATTTGGTTCACTGACGGCTCTAAGACCTCTTCCGGTACTGGCTCTGGTGCTTTTTGCAGCAGCAGCAAAACAAAGCTTTACTTTTCGCTTGGGAAGCTTGCTACGGTTTACCAGGCTGAAGTTCTTGCTATCCTGGCATGTGTGACCAATTGCCTTGAACGCGACTTAACTGGTAAGGTTTTAAAAATCTTCTCTGATAGTCAAGCCGCCTTAAAAGCCCTTAATAGCTACTGCTTTACTACCAAGTCAGTTTGGGAATGCCACAATGCACTGGCAAGGCTCGCCAGCAAGAATAAGGTTACACTCTACTGGGTCCCTGGCCACCGCAACATTGATGGAAATGAAGCTGCTGATCAGCTTGCCAAACTGGGCTCCAACATGCCTTTCGTAGGTCCTGAACCTGCTATTGGGTTGCCCTATAACAAAGTCAGGAATACTATAAGAAACCTGCTTATGAATGACTCATATGCCAGGTGGCTTCAGTCTGACTCACAGAGGCAAGCTAAAGCTCTCAACCAACGTCAACCCTGGCTGAGGTCCAGGGAGCTACTTAGTTTGAGCAGAAAAGAGATTAAGATGTCTATTGGACTTCTCACTGGACACTGTACTCTCAATAGACACCTAAACCTGTTGGGTATCATTGATGACCCAGCTTGTAGAGGCTGCCTTGAGGCAGATGAAAGTTCTGGTCATGTTCTGTGTGAATGTGATTTTTATTCTGCTTACAGGTTTGAACATTTGGGGTACCATTGTTTAGATCCCTATGAACTGTCTAGCATTCCTGTTAGACATCTGCTTAAGTTCATTTCAGCTACTGGGCTCTTGTAGGGTTCTACTGGGGATAGTACAATAGACCTATGGTCGCAGTGCTTGCGCTGCCTTGGGAGCGCCCCCTTTTCACTTCATTCATTCATTCAAAGTTAAGGAAAAGTTGGAATTCAATGTTTTTGCACGTTTTATTTTCAACGGAAGCTAAATATATAAGCAACTTGTACAATAAAGCTTAAGTACAGCAAATGACAAAAATTAAAAAAAAAAAAAAAAAACATTGCTGATATAGTGCCCGCCACTAATAAAATCACTGGATTATAAAATCAGCCGCTTTATAAAATCAAATCAGGAAGAACAGAGTCATTACTTATTAATACATGTTAAAACCATCCTTTAATAAAATCATTAGCACTGTTTTATAAAATCAAGCTTTCGGAAAGGATATGCTTAAAATGAAAAAAAAACACGAAGATGATAATACCATAGCAAAAATAGTTAATGAAGAAGAAGAAATTAATGAACAATTTTAACAATGTTTTGATAGATGATAATTTGCAAACATCAGGAGAGAAATCTGACTCTGAAGTTGCAACAGAAATAATAAATTGCCTAGTAAAGACACACCAAACAGTGAAAGAATCTGTTTCTGAAGGTGAAGAAATATCAGTCATAGTGCCAAAATTGCCCTCTTCAGTTGATGTCAGAAAAGTGCTTACTGTGTGTCATCCGGTGCACTTTGGAGCAAAGAGGGGGTAATGCTGAAAGTTACAAAAACTTTTATAAACCCTCAAATGATGTTGAATTTTTACTTTCAAATTCTGTTTCTCAAACAGTAAGTTAATATTTTAAAACCATTGTGTAATTAAAAAAATGTACCTCATACATCTAAGTTAAATTCGAATTGTGTTTTAACTTAAAAAAGAAGTTACTATTATCTATTTTTTTTAAACTGTAAAGCATTTTCTTTTTGTAATTTTATATATGCTGGTTTATAAAATCAGCCACCTAATGAAATCAAATATCCTCGAAACAAATCGAGTAATTCATGTTTTTAAAACAAGAGTTTCTTAAATATTAGAAAACCTAAGCCTTTGAAAGGCCTCATTTTTTATAGGGTCAGCAGTAACATAAAATAAACATGTTTAAAAATTGCAAAAATTAAGAATAGGGAAAGTATTAGACATTCATGAAATCTTAACTCCCTCCCTAGGACAGACCCCTACCCCAGACTCCTACATGTAAAAATGTTTCACTAGACAAAAAAAAAACTTTTTAAATATCTAAGTGCTTTTACTTATATTGCAAATAAATTAAATTGATTTTCAAACATTAAATTGCTAACATGTTTAACTCTATTTTTGGCTTCAATAAGAGTATTGTGGAAATAAATTTGGTAGAAAAAAAAAAAAAACAATAATCATATTCATAATAATAATAATACATAAAAATATAAAACAGGGTTCTTCTCAGAAAAAAAAATGAAATTATGGTTGGGTCATCTGTGAAAGAAAGATGATCTATATGAAAGTGACCATGCCTTGAGAGTTCACATTTCAGAAATGTGAAATTTTTGAACCTTTTAGTAATTTTCGTGATGAACATGTGACTGCAAAACAAAATGTCATAACAGAAACACATCAATGACGATGTTAGTGAACAAGAAAGCTTTAACCATTTCTTTACAAAGGCCAAAAAAAAGAAAAGAAAAGTTAATGAAAAGAACAGTTAAGGAATTATTTCACCTTTTCCCTGTAACATTTATTATTCAATTGCTTTCAATTATATGCCGCAAAGATTTTTTTATTAGCTGCTCTAATATTATCTTATTCAGATTATTTTATAGTCAAACAAGAATAAATATACTTGAAGTATCAAAAGTAATACCATTTTAAAGAACTCAAAAGCAATTCTTACATGTATGGATCATCATCATACTTCATGCGAAGATAATATCTGGAGAGCTTCACAGAAAACAAAATTGTAGGAATGATAAATGCCAAAGCCCATCCTAGTCCAAACCAAAATCCATTCTAAATGAAATAGAAACAAACATTCAACATTAAAACTGTTTATAGAAAGACCAGGCAGATATAAATATAACACATAATAGCAAAATGGTATTGTTCTATTAAAACATTTAAGAGAAAATATTAAGAATAACATTAACAGACATGAGATTGCGTGATTCTGGTAACTTATTTGAAAAGCCCATTCAAAAAAAAAAAATCCTTTTAGCGGCCACCTTATTATCAATAAATAGAATTCAGGTAGGAAGAAAGACTGAGAATAGTAGTATTCTCATGCTTTACTGAACACTCAAGCACCTTAGAAACTTTAAGCTTATCTTCTGCTTCTAAAAAGCTATTCAACCCATTTAGTGCCAAAGCTGTACAAAAAAGCATTCGCCGTCAAAATCGCCATTTTTGGACGTTTTTTTCTCTGAAGCATTAGACACTTTTTAGCACAATTTGGTAATATTACTTTCCCTATGTAGCTATCGAGTAATATGTTAATTAAATATTACTTAGTAAATATTTAATTAAAATAATATTGCCTTGGCAACACACTTAAAGAGATTTTGATATTAATTACGGCAGTAGCTTGCTACTATAAAACTTATTTCAGCTGTCCACATTTTTATCATTAAATAAATATTGTACAAGAAATATGCACATATTTTATTTGAATGAAAATTCATCTAAAATGTTCAAGCAATTAACTGGGGGGGGGGGGGGGGATTTACTTCAATGAGAAAAAATTGCTTAAAATTTTGGCCGGGACAGGAACTATCAGGTATTCCCATCTTTTAGAATCAAGCTCCCAAAGTCCTATGTTATCTCCATATCATTCTGTTTATCATTAATCTCCAATTTATTACAAGTTACTGCTTTTGGTGGGGGAAAAAAAAGCACCTACCTCTTTTACCCAAATGTAAGCAGATTATACTCAGCAATTTATAATAAATCTGCATTATTATTAGCAATCCAGAATCAGCCGAATGAAATTCCTTATCTCAGTTAAAGGTTTAGTTATTTACTTCCTCTTAATATGACATTCAGAAAAAAATACAGAATACAGTATAATTTTACTGATGAAAAATTTAAATGAAAGAAAAAAAAGTTTTTATCATAAAAGGAATTAAGTATACCAAAGAACAATTCAGATACAAATTAAACACATAAACAATAGCAAAAGTCATATCTTTCAATATAAAAATAAAGGGAATAAGTAAATTTTTAAAAAACTACTATGGATTCATTTCGTTATTCATAATTTAGATGTTTGCTCATGTGTTTCAAATATTAGCAAGAATTTTCTGTCTAGAGATCTGCTCTCTCTCTCTCTCTCAAATATGTTTAAGTATCAATTAACTTAAATTAAGGAAAAAAATAATGATATGCAGATGGTAGAACACTTACAATTGGATAAACCACAAACTCACAAACGACTGTACGAGCAATAACAAAAGATACCCATACAGGCAAACATTTTCCAATACTTTGTACCTGAAAAATTTTTTACAATTAACTCCAGGAATAAGAATTTATAAACACGTGAAGAAGTCATATCTTAATAGAAGTTCAAACAGACAAGAAAAATAAAGCACTTCTCCAGTGGAAAAAGTTACAAGTGAGACTTACAGTATCTGACATTCCTGTAGATGAAATAACAGCCTCGAATAAATGCTGAAAAAAGAAGAATCATGTAAATAAAATGATTGCTTAAAAAATATATATAATAATTTCAAAAAAAGTTACAATAAAAAAAAATCAAATGGAAAAACATTTAACAATTCAAAGTGTGAACTATATTTACTGCTTTGATCACTTTGGGAAGTCGTTCCTCTACAATGTCCAAACTTCTTTCTGTATCTCTTATCTTATCCTAAAAAGGAGGGTTAGAAGAAAAATAATTTTGTGAGTTTTTTTAAAGCAATTGTATCTTTGAAACAAGAACTTTGCAAATCTTTTTTGCTTTTTTGTATGTTTTTAATTTGAATGCCTGAGATTTTTAATATCAAGATTCCAATTTAAACGTTATTAGTTAATCAACAATTTGCTACCACTAGATTGCCCAAGCAGTCATTTTTAGTTTAAAACAGCTTTTTAATTTCCATTAGAAAAACAATACTAACATAATGACACGATTTCTCCGAATTTTGTGACTTTTATGCAACATGTAAATGTGCTTATTAATAATTGTAGCTACCCCCCCCCTTTTATTTCTGGTACATATAGCTGTCAAAATGACTGCTGGGCAATCTAGGGTTGATTACCAAACCAACTAACACAAGTTCAAATACAAAAAAACTCAAAATAACATGTATACAAAAACAGATAATTTGCACAATTAACACATATTTATCATATTATGCTAGTCAACTCTCAATAACTCAATCGAAAGGGACCAGCTAAAACCTTTTGAGTTATAGTTCAAGTTATGGGCAGTTCCCACTAATAATTCAAAAGTTAGGGACCCGACCAGAACTTAGAAAAAAAAAAAAGAAATATTCGAGTCATAAGGCTTTGAGGAGTCAATAGTTGACTGTATTTCCACACTTGTGTACTTCGGGTAAGGAGTCACAAAAAAAAAAAAAAAGCATAAAATGCACCCAAGAGAATTATTGCAAGTAACTTTCTGTAATAAATTCTTTCATTTGTTTACTTATTCATTATACATTGTTTGCACTTCCATTTGTAAAACAATTTACATAGATACAAGAATGTTAACAACAAGCATACAAAATAAATTAACACCAAACTGTAAAACTACATTTTTATTTACATAGCATATACTAAACAAATGAACTGCTCAATTTAAATACTAACATACCTTATAATTATCAGCTTCTTTATAGATGTTCAATAGAGGTGTTGAAAAATTATTCTAAATAAAAATAATGAGTTTTAATGTGCAAATCCTTTATTTTCTTTAATTTACATGCTTCATCAATGTATTAAAAACAAAAAATCTAAGAAAATTGACTTGAATATATTGTTGTATAAACATAACAAATAACATTTTTAAGCAAATAAGTTTTGTTGATTTTTAAAAACAAATCACAGCTTATTTTTTTAGACACAAGAATAAAAGCACAGAAGAACAGTATTTTAACTACTCAAAAAACTAGGGAAAAAAAATTTTAAACCTCTAATTATTCTGAATGCAAAACCAGTCTTTTAAAGTTTTCCTTGAAAAATACAAAAAATGACAAGTAACATAAGAAATTAAATTTTTGTTTTTAATCTTGCTTTGTCATTTCACATACTGTTGGCCCCACTTAAACGAATACTGTTGGTTCCAAGAAATATTATTTGATTAAACGGGGTATTCGATTAAGCGGGGATCTTTAATATTATGTCTATGGCATCGGTTCCAAGATATTTTATTCGTATAAGCGGGGTATTCTTTTATCCAATACCCGATTAAGCTGGGACAACAGTACTTCAAAAAAAAAGGAAAACAGAAAGAACGAAAAAAATCATATAGAATGATGATGTCAATTGTTACTTTATTTCCCAGCCTTAAAGCGTGCTTTAAGGCTTAAGGCTGAGGCGAAAACCAGAAGTTGAAAATTTCTTACATACAAATTTTCATTTTTAATTTATGTTTTCATTATGTGTTATTAATTTTAAAAAATAAAGCAACCAACAATCACTAATGGCAAGATTGATTCAGGTTATCTTTTTAATTGACATATTCAAATAAAAAAAATTTTGTAATACAGAAATGTTTACTTTTCACTTTATACTTTTGACTTTTGTCCAAGTTTCACATAATGATAAGATAATTTTAGTTACCTATTTAAAAATGTTCATTAACTACTTCTTTATATTTATGAACTATACTGAATTTAGGACTATTTTGTTAGTTTTTCAACTTGACTTTGACAAAATAGCATACGACTGTGTAAAGTTATGATTAAAAAAAGATGAAAATTTTTGAATTAATAATTTTCTCCAGCAGTTTATTAAAATTTGTATCATTAGTTTTGAAAAAAAAAAACAAAAAAGCTATCACTAATGGCAACATTGGTTCATGTTTAGGCTTCAAATGAACTTTCCTAACTTGATTGTAATCCAGGATGCTTTACTGTTGAGTTGACAGTTTTGTAGAGGTTTCACATAATGATGAAATATTAAACTTCCTCATTTTAATTACCTCAAATGTTCAATTCATGAATTAGGCTAAATTTAGAACCCATTACCTTCCTACTTCAAACAAGAATACTGCATAATTAGGTGATTCTAACTCATCAATTAATCATACAAATAATCAAGAAATAAATAACTACACAAATATCAAGAAAATATTTTAAAGGAATCAAAAATTCAAGGAACTACGAATTTCAACCAAATCATTTCACTCAAGATCATTTTTTGATTAATTACAAAATTTAATAAACAATAATGACTTAATTATGAGTATATGCCTTGCTTTCACAAAAACTGATTCCCAAAAAAATAACTACCATTTACATAAAAAAGTGTCATATTCTATTAATAAAGGTATCATTCAAGTTATTGCAACAGAGTTAGAAACTTAAATTGTCCTCACCAATTTTTTCTCAAAATCATCAACAAATTCAAATAAATTTGCTGCAGATTCATTGACAAATTGAAGATTGGCTGCAGTGTTTTCATTTGGCTCTTCCATCAAAGCTGCCTTAACCTCTTCTATGAATGCAGATAAGTTAGCTTTTGAATTTGTCAACATGTCTTGCAACTATTAAAAACAGTAAGTTTTAATATTCGAAACTGACGCATGTCTAATATTAATTTAACAAAAGAATAAATAATTCAATCAATAGAAAAACTAACTCTATTTGGAATATCTTTCATTTCTTTAAGGTTCAGAGCATTGAAAAACTGATGAAGTTTTTCTCTAATACCAGAGGTTATTTCCAACAGTGCACTCTTCAACTTTTGATCGACTTCGTCATTATCAGAAAGTTTTTGTGAATTGGACTGAGAAATCAATTTCTGTAGAAGAAAAAAGAGTTATGCAAAACTATGATTAAATTAAAGATATGTTAATAAACTTCAAAGCAAAATGAGTTTAAAAAGGTAAACACATTAACATCGAGTTAGAATTTGTTTGTATTAACATATTTAAAAATATATAAGTCTTGGTAGAAGTTCAACTTTAAAATCTTTAGAGTAATTAAAAGACTGAACTATAGGAAAACCGCACCTAATTAACCTTAGATTGTTATGTGGAATTCTTAGCCAACTAACATTCAATTTAATGTTGGTGATATATTTTTCCTCACAAAACTGTAAAGACACATAAGTGTGGGAAAGCATTCACTAAAAAGTACTAGTGTTTTTAAACACCAATCCCTCTATAATTGGAGCAAGCATAAACCTGGCAGCGTCATATAGCTATGATTTGTATCCGAGTAGCCTTAACAGTGCTGCCAGGTTGGGTTTGCTCCAATTATAGCAAAATTAGTCATACGTGGTTACATCATATTAAATAATCTGTTCACAAATTAATGATTTTTTTTTTAAAAAAGGACATTGCCCCAACAAGAAGATTTAGAAAAAAGATATGACCCTTTTAATTGAAAAATAAACGAGGAAAGTGAGAATTGAATAAATTGGACAAGATATAACATTATACAAATGACAGAATAACTCAAAATAAGAAAATAGTTTTAAAAAACTCAAACATTTCTCATAGAAAAAATAAGATTCTTTTATATGAATAACAATATCGAAAATATCAACTTTGACAAAATCGTTTATGATATGTAATGAAAAATTGTTAAAAATTGATAATTTGTGTAATTTCTCGACCCAAAATATACTCAAAATTTCGACCTCCGAAAATATTCAAGTTATATTTTAATTTTTTACTTGTGTAACTAGAGAGTTTATATTTAAAAAAAACTTGTTTGGAAAAAAAAATTACATTTGTTCATTCAGAATAAGAACTGAATCTGTGATTTTTTTTTCTTACTCACAATGATTTAAACTTCCAAAGGTTGGGTATAGTATAATTTTTTAACTCTAAGTCAAAATAAGTAAAATTGAAATTATCATCCCATCGTTGAGCAATTAATAAATCAATTCACTCATAAAATCAAAACTTTTTACTGTACACAAAAAACATTCCTATTACAAAATTGTTTTTACATTGAAAACAAAGCCTTTATGATTTTAATCACTAGAGAATAGTTTCTAAATATGAACTTACTTCATAGCTGCTAGGATCACTCTCATTAAGCAATCCTAAAGCAAAAATAATGCTTTTGTCTTCATGGCAATCACTAAAAAAATGTTTATAAGCATAAATAATTCATGACATTCTTAAAAAAATGTAAGTTTATATACATAAATAATTAAATCATGTTTATGCAAGCTTTCACACAGCTAAAAGAAATGAACATAGGATCATTCATACTAATGTTTTATGTATATAATTTCTTATTAATTCTTAAGAAAATTTTCCATAAAAAATATCATAAAATTTGTGTAAGTTGTATGATATTAAAATAATTTTTATAAATAATAGGAAAAAACTTTTTGTGTTATGCCTTTATTGATTTTTTTTTTTATATCTACCATTATTTGATCATTTTTTGTATATCACAGGTTGGGAAACACTGCATTAGGCAATACAATCCAATATAGTTGATTTGAATATGCTTATTCGAGAGAGGTACAATACTTGAGAGCACCTTCTATTGGTTGCTGTTCATTTCTTTTTAGATAGAATGAATTATGGTTAAGAGAGATTGATTTTAAAGTTCCTTTTGAATTTGATTTAACGAGGTTTAACTACATAAACCAAAGAACCAAAATCTTCCATGATAAAATTAAGTAAATCTATGTTATTATATAATTCTTTCTGGTTACACCGAATCCCAACTAAATCATGTATGCAGACAATATTATTTACAATATTGTTTAATAAATAACAATAAGCTATTTTCAAATTAAATTTCACTAGTGCTATATACAAAGTCTTACTTTAAAAAATTGCTTGGCTGCACATCCTGGAAAATAGAGCCATTAGCTAAATGATTAAGTTTGGTCTTCATCTAGAAAGATAGGATATAAAAGCAAAAATTTTAGTTATAATTTCAGTACAATTGTGTATGCTTGCTAATGTATAGACAAAAATATTAGCTACTCTTGAAAACATTTCAATAGTTTCAAAGCAACTTTTTATAAATTGAGTTCAGCAACAGTGTGTTTTACTAAATACAGCCACAATTTTAAAATTTGACATTGAGAAATGACATGTACAAAAAAAAAAAAATAGTTAAAATGAACAGATAAACAATGGAATATATTTTACTAATTGGTAGTTGTTATAGCTACTAAAAGTTTCAAACATGCCAATTAAAAATATTAATTCATTCTACATTTACCTTGTTAACATATTTTTTAACAATATTTATGGAACTTTATTGTAATAGTACAGGAAGCAGCATGTATAATAGTATGTTTTTCCAGTTTCTAGAAGTTTCTGAATTTTTGAAAGACAAGATTTTCAAAGTTTAAAGGATTTAATGGCAGTAGATAAATGAAAAATTTAGAGTACAAGTACTTATGCACAAAAGTACAAAAAAAAAAAAAAAAATCAATTAAAAAAATAGCAACATACCTGATCTAAGATTTCAAAGTTTTCTTGATACAATGGAATGCAAACAAATGTTTGAATATTTCCACCAATAACAAAAAGGAACATTGTAACAAGCATCAAGGCAGATGAAATCAAGAAAAAATAATACACAGCCCTGAAAATTCAAAGAAAAAATTTTATATTCAAAGGAATAATTTCTTATGTTTAACACAAAAAGATTTATACTTACAATATTAGGCAAAGACCTCCACAATTTGAAGAGTTAGATCTCTTTGTCGGGTGACGCTCTTTCTCATATCCACAACACCCACAAATTAAACCAATTGACAAAAAAGCAACAGGAACCAAAAGAATAACAGCAATACCAAACATACCCCACCATCTGCAATGAACAAAGAAAGATTTAAAATTTAGGCAGTTAGCTATAGGTCAACACTCGCGGTCGCCAGTCGCCAAATGCGACCAATTTTCACGATTTGGCGATCATTATTTTCACTGAGGTCGCCAACGTGGCTACCATTCAAAAATGCTACACCCCTTTCCCGACTTTAACCTTGACATGTGACCTTTTCTCAAATCCTCTTGTCCACTAAACATTCGGCAGTCGGATCGCCGGGGGTGTATAAAGGGGGTGGTATTATACTCTCATCCACTTAAAATTCGGATGTGAGATCGCCAGGGACGAAGGTATTGTCCTCTTGTCCACTAAAAGTTCGGCAATAAATTGGGGAAGAAGAGGGAGAGGAGGTATTGTTAGCGATATCATTTGCGCAACGTTACAAAAAACTGAAGTGAAAATCGCGGCAGTAAATTTGTTTCAAAATTTGCAATTTCGATAACTCCGCTGTTCGCTGTACTAAACATGCGATCCTAAAAACAGAAAAATCTCTTGCAGGATTTAGTAAATTGTGCATTTCTGAGGCTCGCAGCACTCGAATAAAAACGCGTTTCCAAAATGACGTCGCATTTTAAATTGTTCATATTCGCAATTTTAAGCGGAAATGACCGTTCCGAAATAAAGTTTTCTTCATAAAACATATGAATGGGAAAAAAATATGGCTCTTTTGCATCAAAATACATTTAGACAATTAAGGAAAATAAATCGCTTCTTTAATAAAACACGTGCCTCGCCAAAAATAGCGCACCTGGTTTGAGATTTTAATCCTTTTGCATCTTGATAATGTTTCAATTGTTTTTAAAGTTTTGAGGCGTTTTGTTATCTGTTAACGTAACTCGGCTCATTTTATACAGTAATTTTGTAATATATTTATTAATATAATTTTAATTGCTCATTGTAATATTAACCATAGAAACATGCCGCCAAAAAGCACGTGGGTCACCGAAACAGGCGGGCCGTGTTTGCGCTATCAATCTTTTTGCATCATGGATAATATTTATATTATTTTGGAACTTTTGAGACTTATGTCATTTGCTACCACGACATGTCTCATTTTACTCATTAATTGAGGTTTTTTTTTTTTTTTTTTCATTTAGTTGCTTGTTTATATCATATTATGTAACCAAAAACACGTGATTTACCGCACGTGCGCACAAAATAACATGTGCCTCGCCGAAAGTTGCGTACCTTGTTCGGGATTTCAATCCTTTCGCATCCTAAAAATATCTCAATTTTTTTGGAATCTTTGAGGCTTCTTATTATCTACTACCGTAACTCGGCTCATTTTAGGTATTAATTTTGTAATTTATTTTCTAATTAACCTAATTTTAATTCGTCCTTCATATCATGTGACATGAACCTAAAAAGTAGTTCGACGCAAATTGCAGCCTTGTTTGAAATCTCAATCTTTTTACATCCTGATAATATTTAAATTATTGTGGAAGTTTTGAGGGATTTTATTATCTGCTACCATCTATATCTTGACTCACTTTATTCTTTTGTTTAATAATCATTTTTTATTTTGAATGTCTAAGAGCAAGTTAGAACTTATTTATTGAATTTTGAACATTCAAATATGGGTATAAGTATAATCAAACTTTATTCTTGATTTTTAGCAAGTTACATTGAAAATGCTGTTCTTCACTAAAAATTTCAATTACACACATGAGCTTAGGTTTTTTTAAATAGTAGTTAGATTACAATAATTATATGAAATTAGCCAAAGATTGATTATCTGTAATAACTACATAATGCACTTACCTGAAATGGAATCATATCTAAATATTTATAACATATTCCAGTATCATTATATAAAAAATTTATTGTGACTTAGAAATGACTCATTTTTATACTGTTCAAATTTATATTTCCAACATCTGGAAGAAATCAATTTTAAAATACTTGCAATTATTTATGTTTATCATTTATGCTGCCTTCTTTATCTTAAATTTAGTTATAGACTGAGAACAAACTGCAAAGCATATATTACTTGTTCATGTAATATTTCTGATTTCTGAATAGAACTAAGTGCTTCCTTATTTCAAACAAATCATGTTTCAGAAAACAAAAATGTCATTGAGTTTTAAAAATTTTGAAATTCAGATGTTTTCTTTAATTTTAACCTTTTTGACAATATATTTGAGCAATGAATGATGTATGATGTTTAGTCATGCATCTATTTTTAAGAAACGTAAAGGTAGCAGTTTAGAACATTGTTTATATAAACATTGAGCTTTACATTATTGCTTTAAAATTTAAATATATTTTTCTAAATACACATTTTACGCACTTTTTTTTTTAATTTTAAGTTTGGCTACCATTTTCTGAAATTTGGCTACCATTTTGTGGGGTGTTAGTAGCCATTGGCTACCAATTCAAAATTTGAGTGTTGAGGTATACAGTTAGCTTAAAAGCAGCACTAGAAGACAACTTTACGTACCACACACAGAAGTCTGGGCCTATTCTAAACTACTTAAATTAACTCAATTAAACTATAAAGACTATCCAGAAAGTAAGTAACAATTTGAAAAAAAAATACACAAGAACATTTCTTTAAAATTTATTTATCTGTGCAAGTGTATTTCATTAACTATTTTCTACAGTAACTACTATTTTTTCGACATGTGTCATACTCGGAAAACAAACTCTTATGTGTTGTCTTCACAGAAAGATGCCAGAAAAACATTTTCCTCTAAAAACACATAAGCTTCGCTAGCATTTAAAAGTTATTCTGTTGATGTGTCTCCAAGCCATAATCGAAAATTGCATTGGGATCAGTTAAATTGCTCACCTTACAGTGTCCTCTCACACCTTCTAGTTATCACTTGCTCGAGCTTGAAATGTGATTTTGGGGACAATTATGTTGACAGTGATGACGATGCAAAAAACTATTCAAAAGTGGCTTTTTCCATTGATAATGAAATTTTTTCATGTAAAACGAAATTTTTTCATGTAAAACAAATTTTTGTTTTAAAATGTTGAGAAATTTTTTCTTTCTTTTTTAAACTGGTATTTATTTTCTGCACTACCCTTGTACAAAAAGACTTCATAAAACTGCTCTTTGAAACATTAATTCATACCGACAGCAATGAAAATATAGTTGAAGAGTACACTATAAAAACAAACCTGTATAATTCATAACCATCTGCTTCTGCAAATACCTGCTGCAAATTTTTTTTACCACTATCAGCAAACTTTCTCAACTAAAAACAAACATTAAAAGTATATATAAATAATAATAATAATGGCTTCACTTTTAAAATAACTATTAAGACAACACAATTGAAAAAATTTCACATGCAATTGAATCGATTATTTCGAAAAGGTAACATCTCGGGTTTTTTTCAAAATCAATTTTTTAATGGCATTCTGTTATTAACGTATAAACACGTTATTCTTGTGAAAATGGAACATCTCTGCAATTCTATCATTGCAATAATTATCCCTTTTAAGCTTCTTCGTTTTTTATAAATTAGTTTTTTTGCTCCCCTGAAAAATTTTAAATTTTAGAGATATTCCCTTTTTGAAATAATCGATTCAATTGGTATTTCTTTTAACTGGATTTGTCAATATGCTGAAAAAAATTGGTTAAAAACTTACCATATCCGTATAATGCTTTACTTCTTTTTGCATATTTTCAACAAACTGGTTGTCGTTTGAGTTTGCTTCATTTGCAAAACCTAATGGGGAAAATACATTAGGCTATTTTAAAAATTTGCACATCTTTCCATTAGTACTGCAGTGTGCTATCATGGGAAGGTTAAGGGCAGTTTCTGCAAAAATAAGTTTTTGAGATATTTGAAGAAATGCATTTTTGATTCCATACTAATTCAGAAATGTTGGGATTCAACATTATCTTTGTGCCTCATTTTTAGCAAAAACTAAATAAGCTAAGTTTTACAATGAAGCTTAAGCATAAAAGAGGTCAAAAATGATAAAGAAAGAAAGAAAAAGAAAAATTTGAAGATACTGCACTTTACTTTCCCACAGCAGTACAGATATCAATTGTTCAAATAGCTGAAATAACTTTTGAGTGTATAATCATCTTAAATATCAGAAAATTTTTGCTTCATCAAACAAAATTTACAACAACAGTTTGATACTAAAGTTTTTTTTTTTTTTTTTAAGTTACATTAATAAATTTCAGTATCTTATAAGCTCCCAACTTAAACCAAAACGACTTAATGCAATGATAATAAATCAAACAAGATAAAATAAAGCCTTGTAACTACCTTAATTGAAAGCAATACAGGCAATACTCTGCCAACTCGGTTACTCCATCCACGGACTGCAGTTTAACGCTTGTTGGCCTGGAATAAAAGTAACCGAGCTGGAGGCAGAAATCCTCTTATAGAAGAAAAGAGTGTCAAACTGCTTTGTACCTTCAATGTGTAAAAATCAACCATTCTTTTCATTTTCAAAGTTAATCATAATTCTCTTCTTATGTTTTTTAAATGCAGACAATGGTAGACATAACATGTGGAAGAAAATTTCGAAAAACATTCCATATTGCAAGCAAGGAGTTTTTTTTTTTTATACATATTTATTGGATATTTAAAAATAAAATATTTTCCATAATTATTATGACTTTATCTATAATAAATATTCATGAGTAAAAACAGTCTTTTTCCTTCACTATTTGTTATTTTTTTCTTTCAATTAACTTAATACAAGTAAGAATATACTCACGTCTTAAAGTTTCACTTTCTTCTTCTATTTTGTTTCTTAATATTGTATTATTCTGAATCTAAGATTGAAAAATAAATTTTACTAAAAGGGAAATGAAAAGTTACAGAAAATTATTTTTACAAATTGTATAGACGAAATGAATTGCGTCTGTAAATAAAAATGTAAACTTGCACAACTCAAAACATAGCATTACACTAACCATGATCTCCCCCTCCCCTCCCCCGGAGGAGCTTTTCGGAGCAGAGGGACTAACTCCCCCCCTCCCTCCACACACCCACACATTACTTTCCTCATCCACATTGAAGCCCTAGCACTTAAATTTGTAATAATACCTCAACAAAGCCTGCTTGGTGAAATTTGGCAGATGAGAGCTTTAAAGATGATAAACTCATTCATTTGAAGCCAATTATCAAGCATATGAAAAATGGTACAATGCATACCTGATTTCTGGGTTCTGTTTCATTTCATTCAAAAAAAAAAAAATTGTTTCGACAAATGGCTCCCATTGCAATCGTAATTACAAAAAACATAATTTTTAATTTAAACATCAAACTTTAAATTAATGCCTGGGACTGGATGTTTTTGTCTGAAGAGGATTGTGTAAAGTCAAGAGGGTCGGTATGAATAACGTCAATCCTAGAGGACATGAACGCCATCACTCAAGACACAAAATATGCAGAGACACGTGAAACAAGAAGTTTGCATAAAAGCATAGAAAAATAAAATTAGAGGAACATCAACTATGCTCAGGTGAAAGCAATAAGCAATCATGATTGTAAAAAAAAAAAAACATTTTTTTAATACAAAAAGTTTTTATTATTAATTCTGGAAACAAATAAATTGGCATTTTATATGTATATTTAACAACATGTAGTACAAATTAATAAAGAAAAACTAGCAACTTTCTGACACGTTACCTACATTGAATCAAAAGTAACTGCCAATTAAAAGGAGTATAGGCAATTAATACTTCCCAAGTCAAAAGCATGAATAGAGAGTTAATTCATTTAATATGTAAATCAGTTAGGCAAAGCAATATGGAGTCAAAAGTTAATAGAAGCATTAATTCAATAAAAATTATCTGCTGTCTAAATATAAACTCCTTAAGCAAAAATAGACGGAATAATATAAAATAGTTTTTAATAGAAACAATACATAAATATTATCTAATACACAACACATGTTTATTATGGTCAAATTTAATGACAAACCTTATCGATAACACTTTTCAATTCTTCAAAATTCTGCTTTAATAATTTCTGGAATTCACTTTGGACATTCACCTGCAAATTCAATTAAAACTATTTAGCCATTTAAATTAATTTTTGCATCGCAATGTTATACAAAAATAAGAACTGAAATAAATAAGAAATAATTTTAAGAGACATAAAACAATCAGCAACAAAATTATTTACATCACATAATATTCTTTCCTTTTACACTGCAAGGCGAGGTATAATTAAATATCTACTTATAGCAACATGAAGTTTCAAAGTGAGCATTGGTATCATCACATTGAATTTAACTTCCCAAAGCATTAAAAACAAATAACTCCAAGTTACAAATGACATAACAATAAAAAAAAATTGCATTGCCAAGCTAAGTACATATTCAGATTACTACTTTCAACAATAAGTTTCAGAGTGAGCTGAAGTAATCATCATAAATGCTGATTGTAGAATAGTACAATAATTGGGTTAAATTTGTACTTCATTAAACACTATTAAAACGAAAGAACATAAGAAATAATTATAGCGAAAATGAGGTATAATCAGATATCTATTTTCAGCAGTAAAACTCAGAGTGAGCTGAGGTAATCATCACATATTGTGCAACATACTGATACTTTTGAATTTTAATTTCAGTAAACATTATATAAACAGAAGAAAAATAAATTATGAGTAATATGTAAGTCAGCAAAAAAATCTTTTGCGCTGCCTGCAAAACTGGACATAATCAGATATGTAATATCAACAATAGGTTTCAGAGTGAGCTAAAGCAATCATCACATAACATGTAACACTAAATTTGCTTTTGAATTTTAATTTCCTTAACCCTTTGAAGCAGAAATGGGACACCGGTGTCCCAGAGAACGAAACACTGATTTCCCATGAATATTTTACCTTTTACGAAGAAAGGAACATCGCTGTCCTATTCTACATTACATAACCAGAAAATTCTTAACATGCTAAGGATAATATTTTCCCCTTATTTTGATTTAAATTAGTACAAAATAATTGACAAAGTATGATGAAAACGTTGATAAAAATTCTGCGTTAAAGGGTTAAACATTATATCAACATAAGAAAAATGAATTATGTGTGACATGTAGCAATCAGCAGAAAAAATTCTCTTTTTTTTCTTTTGCACCGCAAGGCTAGGTATAATCAGAAATCTATTTTCAGCAGTAATATTCAGAGTGAGCTGAGATAATCATTACATAATATGCAACATAAAATGATACTTTTGATTTTTAACTTCCATAAACATTATATAAACCTAAGAAAAATGATATTTAAGTAACATGTAAAAATCAGTAAAAAAATACTTTTACACAACAAAGCTGGGCATAATCAGATATCTACTATCAGCAATAGGTTTCAGAATGATCTGAGGTAATCCTTGTACAATGCAGATTGTAGAATAATACCTTCAAATCTGTACTTCATTAAACGCCATGCAAACAAAAGAACTTTGTTAAAAAATTATCAGGGAAAATATAACAATCAGTAAAAAAAAATGTTTCGTTTGTTGCAAGGCTGGACATAATCAGATATCTAATTTCAGCAGTAATATTCAGAGTGAGCTGAGATGATCATCACATAATATGCAACATAGAATGCTACTTTTGATTTTTAACTTCTGTAAACACTACATTAACATCAAAAAATAAATTATGAGCAATATGTAAGTCAGGAAAAAAAATCTTTTGCACTGACTACAAAACTGGATCCGATATTTAATATTAACAATAGGTTTCAGAGTGAGCTGAGCTAATCATCACATAATATGCAACAATGAATGATACTTTTGATTTTTAACTTTTGTAAACAATATATAAACATCAGAAAAAAGAAATATGTCTATGAATGACATGTAACAGCAAAAAAATTCTTTTGCACTGCAAAGCTGGGTGTAATTGGATATTTATTGTTAGATATTTGAAAAACATTCGCCAATGGTAACCTTGATACAATGATGATGTTATATGTATCATGATTTGTGATAAGCTATGGTGCTGGCAACCCTAAAACCACGTCATTTTCACTTGTTTGTAATGTCGGACGCGAAATTCGAAGTTCGAAGTGTTCCTTTTTTTTCCCGCACTGCATTCGAAGAAAAAACGTATTACTGTTTTATAAAAAAATATTTTGATTAGTGTGTGTCAGTATTTGCGCCTAAGAAAATGTGAGTGTTAAGTGAATGGGGGGTGTTAACGACCATTAGAAAGCGCGCCATTCTTTCGAGTGCTGGATTTTCAGTATTTTCGATGTTTGTTGCAAGAAGTGAAATCTTTGTGCTTTGTAAATAGGGAGAAACTATTTAGTGTTGTGTGTACAAACAGTGCAATATTAACTGCTTGCTCAGTATGAGTCTTAATTTGCAGTTGTCAGCTGTGTATCGGCGGATTCTACACAATACGAAGGTGAGTTCATATTGGCTATTTTGTTCAAAAATTGATAATATGAACTATTGAGGTGTATTTGTACTTAAATATTGCAAATTGAACGAAACCCCGTATTTTTTGCTACTTATTTATTTCTTTAGCAAAATATGTAAACATAATTTTGTGTTTAATGCATATTTTTATGGCGTTTTTATTTTATAAAAAAATTATTTTACGTACCGAATAACAGAAAAAAAGCCACCTCTGGTACTTCTGAAAAATATGAAGCTTCTTTTATGTTTAATATTATTAGCACTTTTAAAGCATTTCTGATAGAAAAATAATTTTTAGTATTTTTGTGTTGATATTTTTGCGACGTCTTAGACGTTTTTACTATTCATATATCAAAATTTGAGGAACTTTTTAAATTGTTTTGACTACGACAAAACTTTTAGTGTGGTATATGTGGCATATGAAAAGTTTTTGATTTTGCTGTTGGTTAATTATTATGTACTTATGTTACTATAGAAATAAGGAATCTTTGTTACTTTAAAAAACAAAGTGTTATTCTGCTGGAAATATATACACATTATAGTATTATTGCAGCGCTTATTCGCTATATTTCTTGCAAGTGAAGTACGTTCTTTTATTATGTCCCTTAGATATTTTAGGTATAATAAGGCACATAATCTTTAGTGTTTTAGTAATATTTGCTTGTGTAAAAAATGTTTTTGGTCATTTTGAAGCGTATATTCGCAATAACTTTTGCAGTACATACTGCTTTGTATAAATTTTTGCTGTGGTCATTTTCGTGCACATGTGAGAAATCACTTATTACAAAAGCGTTTTTATTCTTTATTTATTGGAATTTGAAGCTCTTTGATATTTTCTTTTTGACTATGATAGTGTTAGCTTTTGGCAATAGGTATCAGAGTGAGCTGAGGTAATTATCATAAATGCAGATTGTAAAATAATAATTTTAAAGTTATTCTTGATGAAACTTCATAGGAACCATATAATAATCAGCAAAGAAACTCTTTTTCTCTTTTGCTACACAAGACTATGTATAATCAGATAGCTATTTTCAGCAGTAATATTCAGAGTGAGCTGAGGTATTCATCACATAATATGCAACAAAGAACGATACTTTTGATTTTTAACTTTTGTAAACAATATATAAACATAAGAAAAAAGAATTATGACTATGAATGACATGTAACAATCAGCAAAAGAATTCTTTTCATTGCAAAGCTGGGCGTAATCAGATATTTACTGTCAGCAATAGGTATCAGAGTGAGCTGAGGTAATCATCATAAAATGCAGATTGTAAAATAATAAAGTTAAATTTGTACTTTATGAAACATCATACAAACCAAAGAGCAGTAAGAAATAGTTATATCCCCCCCCCCCTATAATAATCAGCAAAAAACTTTTTCTCTTTTACTCTACAATACTAGGTATAATCAGATATCTATTTTCAGCAGTTATATTCAGAGTGAGCTGAGGTAATCATCACATAATATACAAGATTGATTTTTGACTTCCGTAAACATGACATAAACATAAGAAAAATTAATTATGAGGGACATGCAGGGACGTCATTTCCAGTTTTTCCGGGAGGGAGGGGGGGGGGTGGCAAAGGGTCCAAACGCAATGCAATTTCATCCGAAAACATCAAAAGAAACGCCCACTTATAGGTAAATACATTGATTTTTCAAAGTCATTGGGGGGGGGGGGGGGCAATTGACCCCCCTAAATGACGGGCCTGGGGACATGTAACAATCAGCAAAAAAAATGTTTTTTTTTCTTTTGCACCGCAAGGCTAGGTATAATCAGAAATTTATTTCCAGCAGCAATATTCAGAGTGAGTTGAGGTAATCATCACATAATATGCAACATAGAATGCTACTTTTGATTTTTAACTTATGTAAACACTATATAAACATCAGGAAAATAAATTATGAGTAATATGTAAGTCAGGAAAAAAATCTTTTGCACTGACTACAAAACTGGACGTCATCCGATATCTACTATTAACAATAGGTTTCAGAGTGAGCTGAGGTTATCATCACATAATATGCAACAAAGAATAATACTTTTGATTTTTAACTTTTGTAAACAATATACAGTCGAACCCCTCTATAGCGAACTTCCGGTTATAGTGAACTTTTAAATCGGTCCAAACTGAAACCCTATGTCATTATTCTAATTTTGTACGCTTATAACGATCCACAAACTCTGAAAAATCGGCTATAACCATACTAAAGTGTCTGAAATTTAAAGTTTTTTTTTCTGCACTGTCCCAGTGATTCTTTGGCGATTGTTCTCTCAGCAAACACCATTTTCCACAATGTTAACATCTTTTTCGCTGAAATAGCCTAGTCCAAACCACATTCCCCCCTTATTGTTCCCTTAGAAGCTCTTTCTTCAAAGGGGGAGGGAGGAATTATCCACTAGCTCTCTCAAATTTCAACCGGTTTTGGTCAAAAGACGAGATTATTAGTCTTTCAAGCGTTTGTGCTATTTTTTTCTCTTCCATTGCTTTGCTGATAGTGATAAGAGTGAACTTTGCAGAAACCATCATGGCTAGCAGAAATAAACGAAAGGCATTTCTCT
>JAXGGA010011172.1:0-43525 GCA_038373865.1 Uloborus plumipes
CACTAAATAGAGTTTAAATGAGCCAATTTTTAGATTTTTAAAAAATGGCCTTTTTGAGTAATTTCACTTTAAATATCGTCATTTTTTGAAAATGTTCAAAATTTCAAACTGTATTTCCACAGCTGTATGCATCTCAGGATTACGATAAAATATACTAAGAAACTACCATATAAGGGCTTCAGAATGCCCCCTCTTTTTAGGAAAAAAAACTTTTTTTTCATAGGGAAAAAAAATCACAAAATCGGAAAAAATACAGTTTTTTCACTGCAAAAGTAATTTTTTTTCTGTATCAAAAAATCCCGCTAAATTTTCAAAAATGATCTCTAGTTGATATATAGGTTCTTATGTATACGTAGAAAAAAGAATTTTTCAAAAAAGTTAAATACTTTTGAAATAGGGTCCATTTCTAATCGAGCACTTTGCTCATTTTTTCCAAAATGGCCGCCGTTGTGCAAAACTTCAATACGCTATAACTCTAGAAATAAATTTTTTCTCGCAAAATCCTTTTAGGGTATTTCATATGCCCCTTAGTCGTAACTACTCTAATTTTTTTAAAAAAATCGGTGATGGTCATGGGACACTTTTCACACCTGCCTGCCTGTCTTGAAATGGAATGACTCATCTGCAATACTCCTAGAAGCAGATGAATTTATCTGAAACAATATATAGAAATGACAAAGCAAATTTGCAGTATTGAAATATATGTTTTTGATGTAGCAAATTACAGTGCACTATTTTCCTGTGAAATTACCACAAAAGTTTCATAATAGCCTGCACTACTTTTTGAAATAGCTACGTTATTTTCCTAAGCATTCGGAGAACTTCAATATTAGTGTAGAAAAACCAAATCACAATTGATTGTATATCTTTTTTGTACCGTGCGAAAAAGTTTTTACATACTACACTTCAAGAAATGTGAAAATATTTTAGCTATCACCACCGGGTTTGCTATATTATAGTTATATTTGAGTAATATTTTTTAATAAATCAGAAGCTGGAACAGGTAATTAGCAGCAACACTTTTTTGGCAGTGATTTTCTGAATCACCAAAAGTTCAAAACAGTTTTTTGAAGTCTAATTTAGCAAAATGTGTTCCGGAATTGAAGGCTGCAGCAAGAGAGAAGGTTCTTGTGGAATAATGACGGTGAATTCTATGAGGTGAAGTTAATGCAATTCTAAAATATAAGTAGCCAGTTAATGTCAAGTTTTGAGCAGTAAAATATTTGTAAATGGCCTAACAATGTGAATGAAATTTATTATTCGAAAGAAAAAGTAATAAAAGAAATTAGCCTTCCCCAGAAATAGTTATAAAAGGACAATTTATTAAAAATTAGTGTGTAAAACTTAATGTAACTAAGATTTTGTGCCGTTCTTTATTTTTTATAATTTAACTTCAATTTTGGGCAAAATATATGCTTTGTTAATAATTAGAGAGACAATATTTATTAATGTAGCAATGTTTTGTTATCGTAACATCAGTCACCTTTGTTACATCAGTCACACCTATTACATCTTTTCTGTGCTATCAGTTTTTGAGTTTTTTCCATCAAGAAAAGCATTTTCATAAAGTCTGAAATCTCTATTTTTAGGGGAATTTCATTTTTTATGTTTCAAGCTATTAGTTTGAAGAGGATTTCAAATTGAAAAAAAGTCAATTTTAGTGATGTCGCTTTTGTGTAACATCAGTCACATATGTTTGATTCCCCATAATTTATGAAAAAAAATTTCCTCATACCTAATGAATTATGAAAAGACTTTTAGTATACTCTGTATTTTAGTTCAAATTCAGGGGGGAAAAATTAATTTCAAGTCAGTACTGAATTTTCAATTTAAAAATAGAATCAAACTGTAACGTCAGTCACCGTGGAATGACCCTGTAATAGTATTTGGGAGAGGAGTGTCGCCGTCACTCTTCATGATATGGGCACTCCTAATCTATGTATTGTGAAGATATTGAACTAAATTTTTATTGAAAAGGTCCGAAACGTTAAAATGGTTGATACAAATTAGCGACAAACGCTACAGGAACGAATCCATTAAATCAACTAAGCAATTAGTAGAAGTTGCCAAAACATAATAAGCAAAAGTTAAGTGTTGGCAACTAACAAAACAAAATATTACTAGAGCCTACAGAATTAACAATTCAACACTCCCTCCAATTCTGTTGGCGGTAGAATTCTGTTGGCGACTGAACTCACAAAACAAAAATCTAAATGAATGAAACATAATAATAAAAGTCTATAAAAGTACACATCAGTCTTTAAGAGTGTCCATGTCTTTCACGTTTAGTAAATCTCTGAATTTTTTAAATTTCACTCTGTTAAGCGCTTTTGTAAAAATATCTGCTAACTGATCCTCAGATTTTATATATCTAACGTTTACAGACTGATCCTCATACTTTTTACGAATAAAGTGATAGTGCACGTGGATGTGTTTTGTACGCTTGGGAAATACAGGATTTTCAATCAGCTTGATAGCACTCTGATTATCAACTAGGAGTGTTACACTCTTTTCACATAGTTCGCTTTCATTTATGTCTTGTAAAAGCTGACGTAGCCATAAAACTTCCCACCTTTTCTGTGCTGCAATACCTAGTAAGACTCTTATGGTATCAAACCTTGAAGTTGCCGAGAAAGTTTCACTGAAATCTACTCCCTCCTTTTGGGAGAACCCCTTAGCACAAAGCCTTGCTTTAAATTTCTCTACTTTTCCATTTGGGAGATACTTTACTTTAAATACCCACTTGGATCCGATTGCGTTTCCTGTTGCTGGTACAGGTACAATATCCCACGTTTCATTTTTATTAAGCGAATTTAATTCATCTCTTATAGCAGCTTCCCAATTTTTTGCTTGAGGCGAACTCATTGCTTCTTCATATGTGTTGGGCGTGATAATATCAGCTAGATTGGCTTCATAACGAATCGGAGCTTTTAGGTCATTTCTTGGACGAAGAACGTAATGATCGTTATCCATTGAGTTCGCAGGATCACTAGGTAACTCAGCTTCTTTATCCACAGATTCGTTCTCTTTGCCATTGTCATCAGCAACTTTCTCATCAACTAAGTCATTTTCATCAGTAAACAGAAATTTTGATGGTGGACAAGATATTCTCAATTCTTCATTTTCCTCACGGAAGGTAACGTTTCTTGATACTTTGATCCTTTTAGTGACTGGATCGAAAAGACGATAATTCGTTGACTCTTTCTCATATCCAACAAAAATCATTCTTTTGCTTTTTGGTTCTAATTTCTTCCGTAGAGTATCAGGGACATGCATGTAAGCTTCTGAACCAAATATTTTTAAATGATTAAGTGAAGCCGATTTTCCAGTCCAAAGTTCATAAGGGGTTGAATTGGGAGCTTGAGTAGTCGGCGTTCTGTTCGCAATATAAGTAGCTGTGCACACCGCCTCAGCCCATAAAGCCAGCGACAACCTTTTAGAGTATATCATACTTCGAGCACTTTCTACTATTGTCCGCATATCTCTCTCACTTCTTCCGTTTTGCTGTGGAGTGTAAGATGCTGTAGTTTCTAATTGAATACCTTTCTTGCTCAAAAAGTCAGAAAAATTCAAATTGATGTACTCGCTTCCATTGTCAACTCTGAGAGCCTTGACTTTGTGATCAAATTTATTTTCACATAGTGTAACAAATTTCTTGAATGCTTCCAGAGCATCACTTTTATGTTTGAGAAAATAAACTGTTCTGAATCCACTGTAATCATCTTTCATTAAAATGAAATAATTTGCGCCTCCGAAGGACTGTACAGACATAGGACCACAGACATCACAATATATCAGTTCACCTGCTCTAGTAGCTTTGTAATTTCTAGATTTAAATGCCAATCTGTGCTGCTTACCATATTGACATCCCTCGCAGAAGAATTCATCTTTGTTTGAAAAATCTATCTTTTCGATTAATCCTTTGTTACTCAATTCAGAAAGAGCCTTTAAATTTATATGTCCTAAACGTTCGTGCCATATTTTTAAGTTATTCTTGTGCGAAAAGTTCACTTCAGGCGAAACAATAGTTTTGAATTTCACGTGATATAAATTGTTTGCAGAACGAACTGCTGTCCCAACTAACTCATCCTTATGATTGTAGATATCAGCATGATCATCAAATTTAATTATTTTCATACCTTTGCTTGTTATAACACCTTCAGAAATAAGATTTTTCTTCAAATCTGGAACATATAGAACACCAGTTATTTCTCCATCTTGCCAATATCCGTTTACAAATCTTATGATCTTTATGTTTCCCTTTCCTTTGATCGGCATTTCTGAATTGTCTCCTAGGCGAATGAAGGAATTACCATTGGATTCGCTAAAACTATCAAAATAATGCAGATTGTAGGTCACGTGACAAGATGCACCACTGTCGAGAATCCACGGTTCACTGTCTTCGATAGTTTTTCTTATTTCAATATTGAATACACTGTAGTTTGACGAATTTTCATCTATTTCTGGAGCGCCATTTTCTTTTTCGAGAGACCCAGTAGGACATTCACTAGCATAATGCCCTTTTTTGTGGCAAGAATAGCATGTTATTTTGGTTTTATCCACCCTAATACTTTGATTTTTATATTTCTTCTTATTCTCGGGATCGCTGGTCTGCAATTTTGGCGTAAATTTAGACCTATTTGAAGCCAAAAACGCAGATTCACTCTGCTCAGATTGTAACAAAGAAGTTTCTTCGTCGATAAGTCTCGCAGTTAGATTTGACAAGTTTTGTTTGCTTTCATCAACAGACAACCAAGCTTGTCTAAAATTTCTGTACTTCAGAGGCAATGTGCCAAGAATTTTAGTAATTATGGCAGCATCACTAATACTTTCTCCAACATCTTTGATTTGATGAGCAAGATTTTCTATCTTTGCAATATATTGCACAACAGTTTCATTGCACTCCATTTTCAATTGATGAAATTTATCAAGTAACAGCATTTTATTAAAGTCCGACTTTAATTTAAAAATAGAGTCCAGTTTCTTAAGCATTTCATATGATGAAGTACAGTTTTCTATAAGCGTTACTTGAGATAACTCCATAGCCGATGATATCGTGAACATCGCTACTGCATCGTCCTTTTCCCATCGTTCTATTTTCGCATCGTCAGAACTTGGCTTACTTTTAGTCCCATTGGCGATCGAAAATACACCTTTTGCCTTAAGAGCGCAATTGATTTGAAATTTCCACTGTGAATAATTTTGTCCACTAAATTTGCTAACAGCAGAAATGTCAATGCCAGCCATTATAATTGCGTTATTTTTAACTCTTCAAATGACTTCGAATTCAATGTATTTCAAAAGATAAAAATATAGCATACCAAATCCACTCACATTCAATAAACGCAGTTCGGAGCGTGAACTGGTCCCGTAACCTGTGAAGATATTGAACTAAATTTTTATTGAAAAGGTCCGAAACGTTAAAATGGTTGATACAAATTAGCGACAAACGCTACAGGAACGAATCCATTAAATCAACTAAGCAATTAGTAGAAGTTGCCAAAACATAATAAGCAAAAGTTAAGTGTTGGCAACTAACAAAACAAAATATTACTAGAGCCTACAGAATTAACAATTCAACATGTATCAGTCCACAGAATGTGAAATAAAACTAGAAATATTTTTCTATGAGATGTTATACATATAATAAAAACTTAAAATAACATAAACAAAAATAAAATTCAAGCAGCAGTTTAGAATTTAACTTTTTGACACAAACGCTCTGAAACAGCCTGGAATTTCGTTTAAAATTCTAAAATTTGATTTAGTAGAACTAAACAGAAATTTAATTTTTTTGCCTCTTAACAAAGGGTAGCAAACGTCAACAATGAAAAATTCGATTCCCCTTGTGGATCCAAAGAGATCACAATTTTCAAGTTATCAAAAGTATAAAAATACCGTTTTAAAACAATCGGTTTTAGTAAAATTGGTTTTATAATTGGGTTAAAGGTCTACGATAAACACATTATTAATATCTATCAGCATTGGCATACGCAGACAAATCCTTTCAGGGGGCTGTGCCGAGACTTAGAGAGAAGAGTTTAGGGTACTTCAGAAAATGCAGCTAAAAAAAGTAAATATTTCGAATTTCTGATATCAATGCCAATTTAAGATGATAAAAATACCTTCATAAATTATTGATATTTTTTTAAGATGGTATTTTTGCCAGATCGATTTTGTATAGATATTAAAGATATTTTTTTATCATTATAATTATTGTTGTGGCCGAAAGGTGAAGCGTTTTGATAAAAACACAAAGAAAATTAAATTAAAATTTTAAAAGTTCTCTTTATTTAAGTAGGTGTTCCTCAACAAGTGCATGTAATATTTTGGGAAATTTGGGCTTTTATAACATTAATTTTTCAATTTATTTTGCTTTTGTTCCTAATGTTTTGTTTCAATTATATGTGTTGAAATGTATTGAACAGAATCAGGTGAATGAAAAAGCATTAATCGGTGTTTCTGAAAATAATTTGTAATAAAAATGAACAAAATTGATTTATAAGGTAGTCTTAAACGTGACGAACAGTAAAAGTAAAATGTTTATGTAAAAAAAAAAACATAACTATAGAAGATTGAAAATAAAGAATTTGCTTCTTTTTTTTCTTCTATTTTGTCCGAAAGTTAAATTTTCTCCAAAGAAAAATGTTCTCTTGTCGTGGTAGTAGGAAAAAAATATAATAGCTGAAATGTTTTAAAATTTTTTTTTTGATAATTTCGGAGGAGGTTGCAGCCCTATCAGCCCACCCCCTGAATATGCCACTGTCTATCAGCATAGTTGAAACAAAAACAGAATTGAATCGTTTATTTCGAAAAGGTAACATCTCTATTTTGATCTCTTCTGTCTCTTTAGAAAATTAAACAGCGCACGGTTATATTTTTGAATGTCATAATCAATGAAAAAATGCCTTTCGTTAAGTACTCAATTACTGCAATAATTTACCAAATAACCATTGATTATGACATTCAAAAATATAACCGTGCGCTGTTTAATTTTCTAAAGAGACAGAGGAGATCAAAATAGAGATGTTACCTTTTCGAAATAAACGATTCAATTAAACTATCGTTTCAGCGTTTTACTTTTTGACACTTATAGAAGAACGTAGAATTCCGCTTAATAAACTTAGAGGAATGATTTTTATTTAAATAAGGAGAATTTTCATCTATTTTCCTCGAAAAAATCGTTATTTGGATTTCTGATTTGTTTTTTCAAAAATCAAATTTATGAAAGGTCTTGATCAGAATGCTGTAGAGTAATTTTGTGAAGGTTTCATTACCAGATCCAACTATCCTCTATCCAGACTTCCAGTTTATTTATTTCATTAGCTTAAAAACATGTTTCTTTGCTTAGTGTAATTTATGCTCTAGTGATTGCAGTAAACTGCCTCCTACCCCCAATAATTTTGATACATTTTATGTTTTTTCCGCAGTTGTTTCACCTCCAGCTACAATATATATGGGAGTGGACAAACATGAAAGTAAGTGCGATTGTATGTCAGATTTTTCAAGAAGTCTTAAGTTAATGTATATTCATTATTAAATAAATTTACAATAGGTTTATGCTTCTTGTGCTTTTAGGTTTTGTAAATGAAGTAGCATATTAAGATAGACCCTTATAAAATTGTTGCAATATTTTAAACTAGAATCCCTGCCATGTATGCTAACCATGTTTCATTCAGTAAATTGATGTCATTTTGTTAAATTAGCTTCAACTTTTACTGGGCTTCAACTATTGATGAGAAATGACCATTTTTCTCTCTAAAGTTTGTTTTAACGTCACTCTCTTTTAGTCCCTATTTATTACTTTGTACTGTTTAAAATGATTTAAAAATCAATTTTAAAATTCCAATTATGTTAAAAAAAGATGTTCTCTAGCTTTTGTTACTAACCGTTTTAGTTTCTGCTGAATATGTTTTTTTTTTTTTTTAATGTTGCTTTATATGTGCTTTGACGTAGGTTTAAGTTTGTTCTTTTCGCCTTTGGAGGGTGACTGATGTCTCTAGGGATGGATAAAAGGGAGGGCTGATAGGGACTATCCCTTGAGTTTTGACCACTACTGGTAAATTTTCAATATTAAAGTCCGAAAAAGGCATTTTTAGATTATCTTTGATGTTAGCAGAAGGGAGGTTTAAGGCTCTCTTTCAACAGAGCTTCCCCCAGGATTGAAAAAGGGCAGGGTGCTGTTTTTAAAAAAAGGGCACTTTTTTCAAGTTTAGGGCATTTTTTTTAACTAAAAGGCATTGAGTCGTCTCAAAGCAATCGTGAGATATCTTACTGTTATTCTTCGCATTACATGTTGTATTGTCTCTTCATTCGAAAGGTTCTTTTGTCTCTGGCTAATTAAGTACAGTTAAAACTTTATTGTTGCCATAATTTAGCATTTTTGTTAAACACCATTTTAGAAAACTCTAAACCATTAACTAAGTAAAATCGAAGATTTATTTAAGATTCAATGTTCATTTTATGCCTCCCTCCCCCTCAAATATTTAAAACTGAAGCATGAAAAAAATTACACTTGCATATACATGACTAATTTCAACCAATAATGAGTTTAAATTAAACAAAATTTATAGTCTGCTTTTTCCCGAGTTGTGCATTTTTAAATGCATTAAAGAACACTTTAGTTAACAATGAGAAAAAATTGCTCAAACATTTAAACAACTGCACATAATGTAGTTTTAACTCAATAGCTCACCTTCAAAATTTTTTCCTCTTGCATTGTTCAGCTTCAGCATAAGTAATTACAAAATTAAACTTAGGATATCTTAAATAAAATCATTTCAATTCTTCTGGAAATTTGATAACCTCTAAGGTATTTTTGACATATGATTGTTGTTGGATGGAAATTTATATGAATGACAGTTTTAAAGAACTACTAACAAGCTCACAGACATTGAAAAAATGACTTGTAACACAATTCCATATTTAACAATTACATTGAAAAATTCATCAATTCAAAGCACAAAGTTGTTGTAAAAAGTAATTTTATATTTAACAAATGTTTGAACTTTAAAATTGAATAAAATAAATTAAGCTTCACTGCAATTACTAGTATCAGGGGTCTCTCCAGGATTTTTCACAGGGTCCGTTTTTTGTGAAAAACTAAATAATTTTGTGAAAATCATAATTTTGGGAAAAAAAAATTGAATTTAACAAAAATAAAAATAAATTTCATTTGTTTTCCTCTTTAAACAGCGGATTAAACATCGAAACTGCGAAAAATCCGATTCCTGTAGCGGATGCAAAGAGATTGCAGCTTTCAAAGTGATGGCATCAAAACGGCATATAAACGAATTGGGTGTGGTAGAAATATTTGGTGAAATATTTTTACAACTGCATTTTAAAGGTCTATGATAAACATATTATTTCCGTGTGTTAACACAATTAATACAAAAATTAAATGAACGGACTATTAAGTATTTAACATTTAGACTCATAAAAGAACAGTTAATGTTGCTTTAAAAGTTTTAAAATAATGATCTGCACAGAAAATAAAGCGAATTTTCATTTATTTGCCTCCTAATAAAGAGTAATTAGCTTGAAAAATAAGTAAAATTTGATTTTCATATCGAATGCAGAGATCCCATTTTTCAAAATGAAAGCATCAGAAGTATAAAAACGGTAAATAAAATAATTTATTAAAGTCAAATAAATTTAGAATCACATTTCATCAGGTTTATATGATGAATGTCATTAATAATGACCAACATATTCGCCGAAAATTCGGAGAAAAAAAATACGAAAGTGAAGAGACATAGCACAACAGACAATACCGAACATCCAATATTAACAGACAGACGAAAAATACATTAATTATTCCTGAATATGATAAAAACACCAAAAAAAAAAACAACAGATAATTTTCTGCCAAAATAAGGTCAAAAAGTAGCACCAAAGACCTCAGATGGCTATAATTTTAAAAAGCTGGTCACTCTATCAGAAGCAATCCCATTTTTTCTCCAACCCTTGCTATCTGTTTGCAGTTCTAAGTTCATTTCGCAAATAATTGCTATTATTATAAATTCCTTTTTGTTTAAGTCAAGAGCAGGGAGAAAAATCCTTACTCTGCATTTCCAGAGAAATCTATAACAGCAACATCTCAGCAAGCCATTTTGATTTGCATATGATAAAACAAACAAGCAGAACTATTAAAGCAAAACAACTACCTTTTTTAAGTTGTTAATTTCTTTGAAAGAAGCAAACAAAAAGTGCTACGTTTTGCAAAAAAGTTTATTGCTTGCCCAAGCATAGCAGACACAAATTGACAAATTACTTTGGAAACTGGTGTAAACAACTCTGCCCCTCCCAGTAAATAAAGCAAGAGAAACCCTGAGTCAAGGATTAAGGAAATGATTGAGAACTTAACAGTGGCTCATCAGATCGAAACCAAGTGTTCGTTCGTTACTGCTCCCAAAGTGACAGGTGGAAGATCATCTGTTTAGTCTCTACAATGCCCAGGCCACTTTTATCCCCTGCTGAGCAACTGATAATGAAAGGCATGCATTTCTCAATACCAATCCAAGTAGGAGAGAACCGGGGGTGGGGGGAGCCACGTTCACATGGAAGCTTTTTTACCTCGCATTTCCCCGCTCCGCTCCCGAAAAAAACCAGTTGGAAAATCCACCGTTCACATGTGAAAAGAGGTTTTATTCCACAAAGCGGATTTACCCAGCATTCTTAGGGGTTTTACCCAGCATCCTTAGCGGTTTTACCCAGCATCCTTTGCGCATTGTTTACAATCTGCACATGTTTTTCGGCCATTCCTCACGATTTAATCGAATATGAATTACACGGATTTGTTAACAACTTTTACGTTGATCGAGAATGATGACATGGATGAGGATTTTGATAATCGAAGCCGGCGACTTCGTAGGTTATACATGAAGCAAGCAATTCGCCAGTTTTTAAATATTATTCAAAGAGCGTTTCCCGAACGGAGAATGTGGAGCAGGATTCGTTCCGATGTGTGGTGGGAAATTACTGTGCTTCTTTCATTTTCATTCGAAGTCATGGCCCAGAACACAAAGTACGAAAAAAACACGAAAAGAATCCGACTCCAATATGGCGGATGTAAACAAACTCGATGCGCGCAGTGCATTCTGGGTAAAAACCCCGCTTTGATTCCAGTCGAGAGCAGGAGGGAAAAAGTTCCGCTTTTACCCCGCAAATAACCGGAATGTGGATCAAAGCATTTTTTTCCGGGGTCGAAAACGTCCATCTGAACGGGGCTAATAGGGCGCTACTTCATAAACAAAGAGGCAATCAGGGCGCCGTTTTACTGGTAAAAGGACAAGTTGGGCGCATTCTAAGTATCAAAGGGCAGGCAGGGCGCAGCGCCCTCCCGCCCAAGCCTGGGGGAAGCTCTGCCTTCAGGGACCGCACTACGGATTTTAAGTTGTTAACTAGTAAATTAGCCAAATTTTCAAAAGCCTTAGCCAAACTTTGAGAGTTGTGGTCAAAAAAAATTCATTATTATTATTTTTTTTAATGTAATACTTGTATTTTTTGCCCAAGTGAAAATTTTTGATAATTTTCCATTTGGCAATACGCGGTCCCTGCTGCTTATTATATGTTTCACAATGGAAGTCCAAAACATAGAAGGTCAACATTTGTGAATCAAAATGTGCAGTCAAAAAATACGTCATAAAATCAAGTCTTTGAAACATTTCTAGATCTGCCCTTGGGTGTCTCCTGCTAGTGCAGGTTCAATTCAGTGTATGGATTTATTGTTACAGTAATAAAAATTTTTAAAATGTGCAAAATATATGAAGCATTACCACAGAAAATTCTATTTATTTACTTGTGCATAGAGATTTTTCTAAAGCAAAGCATAAGAATTAAAGAGCAATGTCCTGTGCATGTCTTTCTCATATCAGTGATTGTTGTTTGCTAATATGTAGGCAATGTGGTAATTTTGTTGAGAAAGAATCTTGATGTATATGGCATGTCTTCCCAACACAGTTGAAGCCATTACATGAAGTTTAGTAAAAGTAATAAATTTTGAAAGAGTTTTGTTTCTAATATAGATGAGGATTTGATTCGTTGGGGATGGCCGGAAGATATTTGGTTTCATGTTGATGATTTATCGAGCGCTCATGTGTACCTGAGATTAGCAAAAGTAAGTACAGATATTATTTTTTTGAACAGTGAATAAAATTCCTTTTTTAAAACAAACTGAAAAATAAGTAAGAATAAAGTCGAATTTTTACATCAGCTATATTGTAAGATTATGTGAAATTTCACAAGTGTGTGTCAAATAAGAATATGAGGTGTACATTGTCGCAAAAACTATTTCTGTTCCCAAACTTCATGTTTCTAAGTCTATTTTCCTACATGTGCACCATGAACACACAAACATCTTATTTTACTATATGTATAGATCAGGAGGGAATTCACACACAAGTTTTCAGAATACGAATAGAATCCTGAGTTGTGATTAATTTAATAAAAATGGTATTTGTTTTTTTCCAGAAAAGCAGTTCTGGAACAATGTTAGGGTACTAACAAATCTTGGTATAGATGTATGATATCTTCATCACAGAGTAATAATCTCTGACTGCCATTGTGACTATAGGCTTTTGAAAGTACATTTTTAGAAAGTACTATGTCAAATACTTGAAATGTGCTTTGTTGTTTTTGTGAAAAATTTCATAACAAATTTTGTTTTATCGACAACATTTTCAACATGGTGAAATTCTTTTTTAAGAAAATTCCTTAAAACAGGTAGAAATTATATTTGGATAAATCTAAATTTTGTGAAACCATTTTTCCCCAAGTTGTTGCCACAAAAACTTGAAATAATAACTACAGTTTTTGAAGTGACATTGTGTCTGCAACTTGGTTATCTTTTTAAAGAAAGAAGCAGTTAAATTGCAACAATTCACTGAAAAATATTCTCCATTGACCCTACTGGTGAACTGTAGTTAAACTCGTAACAAAAAAAAAAAAAAAATTAACATTTATTTTCATCAACTTTGACATGGACTGCTTAATGTACCTCGCTTAAGCAAAAACAAATAAATAAATGAAACTCGCTTGACTTTTCTATTATTTCAGTATCAAAACCTTTTTCACAAAAGCTTTATTGTAGAAATAATGTTTAATGCATTAATTTTCTTTATTACATTTGTCATTCCTGAAATATTGATGCAAGGAAAATGAATTTATTTCTAAGTATTTTTTTTTTTAATTGCATTAAGTTCATGTTCTAAACAAGACTTGTGTTCAAGTCTTTAAAAGTATTTTTTGAAAGCTCATGATACCAACTACATAGTATTTTTAAATAATCTAAATGAAGCTTTGAACATATTTACTGCCCAATAGCTGTAGATGCATAGATCTACACAAAAATGCTGATAATCTTATTAACTTTTTTTGTACCCTAACCAATTTTATTTGCAAGCATGTTTCTTCTCATAAGTATGCAAGAGAAATTCATTTATGCAGCATTCGTTGATTTAGGTAAAAGTTGACTGTTCACATAGATAATAATTTTGAATTATGATACACAAGGATAAAACTATAAATACATTAAACATTTGCTTTTAATTTTGATACATTGGCAAGAAAGCATTTGGGTCACCGTGCTTCGTTCGAACATGCCAGACTTGATTGACGCAGAATCAGGGAGCAAAAATGATGTTTAAACTAAGTTTTAATTTCTAATTGCCTTGTAAACATTCTATGTAATTTTGTTATGAAAAGTGTTCTTTTTGTACTGAACAATAAAGTCTGCATTTTTTGGTTTGTTTTCTTAATCACCCATAGTATCCGAATTTTGATTTTCCATTTATTGCCAGTTAGTTTGGTTTAATGTTGTTGTCAATACTTTAAGAAAATTGTGGAAGCTAACATCAACGGACAAGAAAAGTTACTTTTTGAAAACTAATAACTTTCAGATGGTCTCTTATCTAGCCAGCAATTCACCTACTACTGATATTGAGATCTAAAATAATTCCAAAATCTCTCATTTTTCATTGTTGGTCCCTGCAGTCCATTTTTCTTATTTCTTATGCATCAAGAGCTAAAAGCCCTGTCATTAAAATAGTTTTTCTTTTGCTTTTACCAGGGAAAAACCATAGAGGATATTCCACAGCCTTTATTACAAGATTGTGCTCAACTTGTTAAAGCTAATAGTATCATGGGTGAGTATTCTGAAGAAAAGTATTTATTTATTCTTTAGCTTAAAGAGGTTAAGAAGATTGAATATGGAAATAAACATGAAATAGGCTAATAAAGTGTTTTTGTGTTCATTTTTAGGCCACATTACTGAAAACCCATTAATTTTAAGAATTAGGGAGTTAAAAGATGCATTTGTAACAAAATGGAAAATAAATGTCATTTAGTTTTAAAATAACTAACCATGTTTTTCCTTGATAAAGGGCTTCCATGAGAGGTGTTTAACCAATGAAAACAATTGAATAAGTTGAAATATAAAATTAAAAGAAATAAACAACAATAAGGAAGGAATTGGATTATAATTGTTAAAATTAGATCGATAGCAAGGAAAATGTTCGTCAAAAAATGCTAAGGAAATTAAAAGCATAAATTTCCTTTTTAAAACCAACAAATAATTATAATAACTAGCTGCGTGGCCTGGCGTTGCACGGGCTGTAATGTAGTGAAGATAGTTTCAGAAAACTACTCGCCACCAAGGCGGCTCGCTTTTAGAGTAGCGAGGACAGTTTCAACAAACTACTCGCCACCAAGACAGCTCACCTTTCAAGTAATGAGGAAAGTTTAAACAGTTTACTCGCCATCAAGGTGGCTCACCTTTACAGTAGCGAGGAAAGTTTCAATAAACTATTCGCCGCCAAGGCGGCTCTCCTTTAAAGTACCAAGGAAAGTTCCAACAAATTACTCCCCGCTAAAGCGGCTCGCTAAAAAGCTTTCCTGCATCAAAGAATCAATCGAATTATTTGCACATGCTTCCTCAAAAAAAAAGACAATGTCAAGTAGCGCATACTTAGCACTCTCCCTAAATAACAAATAAAATTCCTTACCAAAAACAACTATTTCCAAACCGCTTTCTTCCTGTAAAATTAATTGCAAAATTCTAAACGAAAAAGTTCTTTTAATATTTGGATCGCAGCCAAAAAAAGTCCCTTCTAAAAACAGCAATTGCAATTTTATTTAAAAACACATTTTCAAAATAGTATACCAGAGAAAAAATATGTCATTAATAATTAGAATAAAAACAATTGTTAGAACTTTGTTGTAACACGTATTCAAAATGACAATGGAAAGAAATAACACTCTTTAATTTTAAAAAGTTCAATAATTTAATTAACGTTTTAATTTAAAATGGCAACGGTAAGAAATAAAAGTCTTGGAATTTAAAATAGTTCAACAATTTAATTAACGCTTTAATTTTAAAGGCTACGGAAAGAAATAAATGTCTTGGAATTTTAAATAGTTCAATAATTTAATTAACGTTTTAATTCAAAATGGCAACGGTAAGAAATAAAAGTCTTGGAATTTTAATTAGTTCAACAATTTAATTAACATTTTAATTCAAAATGGCAACGGTAAAAAATAAAAGTCTTGGAATTTAAAATAGTGCAATAATTTAATTAACGCTTTAGTTTAAAATGACTATTGAAAGAAATAATTGTCTTGGAATTTTAAATAGTTCAATAATTTAATTAACGTTTTAATTCAAAATGACAATGGTAAGAAATAAATATGTTGGAATTTTAAATAGTTCAATAATTTAATTAACGTTTTAATTCAAAATGACAAGGGTAAGAAATAAATATGTTGGAATTTTAAATAGTTCAATAATTTAGTTAACGTTTTAATTTAAAATGGCAACAGTAAGAAATAAAAGTCTTGGAATTTAAAATAGTGCAATAATTTAATTAACGCTTTATTTTAAAACGGCAACTGAAAGAAATAAATGTCTTAGAATTTTAAAAATGCAAAGAATTTAATTAATGTTTTAATTAATATCTCAGCTAATTAACGTCGTACAATTACGCGGTTGGTCTTATTGTCTTCCTTAGAAAATTTTGAATCGAATGGTATTATGTTAGATTCTTTACGCTCAGCGGTTTTTGAGGAGTTCAAGCTTCAGACGGACAGACAGACACACGTGGACAGGTTTTAATAGTAGTAATAATCAGATCATTCGAAACCCAAAAAAAACACCAAAAGTCAGTAAAAAGTGCAGTCAAACTTCTCTGAGCAACCACCTCCATTAACGACCAGTTTTCTAAGGTACTGCTCCCCCCCCCCCTTTCCTGTCTTCTGGATGCTAAAAATCCTCTAAGGGAGACCATCAAAACTTCTTACAGCAACCACAGCCCAAAGCAGCACAGCCCAAAACTCAGCATAATAAATGAAGGAATCTTTGGTTAGAAAAATAAAAAGAGATAATGAAAGAAAATTAGGGAATCATTTAGTTTGTACATGCAGAAGTCTTCTCTTGTTAATGAAAAGGAAAAGTATTTTACTGAAATAAAGCCTTTTTCTTAATAATAGGAAGACAAAATAACGACAAAAGTGTTCTTAAAACTAGGAATGCAACGAATAGTGATTTAGCCGAATACCGAATATTCGGCCATATAATCAAGGTCGAATATTCGGCTATTTGGCCACCGAATAGTTAACTTGTTTTTTTTTAAAAACAAAGCACAGGTTTTATTCAAAGCATGATTTTGTATGCTTAAGAGTACAATATACATTAAAAAGATTTGAAAAAATAATTTGGAGTACATTTTAAGAAATGGTAACATTGGTTCAAACTTCAACAACATTCCGCCCTATTCGGCCAACTAATTACTAAAAAGAAGAATATATTTTATTACAAATAGTTCTTAAAGATCATAGCTCTATATTTTAGCATCTAAAAAAGTATTTCATACAGTTCTTGGAAATAAATAAACAGAAGAAATTAAATAAACCGAAATGATTCAGTATGGAATTGTATTATAATAAACTTTTATAATTAATTACTTTTGTAATCGCGCAAGAGCTCTAAAGTTGAGAAAAAAAGAGAAAAACTGACAAAAAGTTTATAGAAACTTTTTGTCATGTTTAAGTTATGTACCAAATTTAGCATCAACAAAGCATCTTTCTGTATGAAAAATGTAAATATCTGAAAAAAAAAAGAAATAAAAATATAATTTAAACACATTGTACGTCACTGTTAATTTCCATTATTGCACCTTAGTTCTTTGGAGTATAGACAAAACTTGTGTAGATGCACATTAGGGTGGGTCGAAAAAAGCTTTTTTTTTTCCTGATCAATTTCTAATAGCACAGAAAACTTGCCCATGGGCATCCTAATAACGGGAAAAATAATTAAAAAAATAATTAATTACTTTTGTAATCGCGCAAGAGCTCTAAAGTTGAGAAAAAAAGAGAAAATTCAGTAATTTTTAAAGATGAATATTTTTTTCAAAAAATATATTTTTTAATTTCTAATAGTGCGGAAAACTTGCACATGGGCATTATAATAACGGGAAAAATAATGAAAATAATATTTAATTACTTTTGTATAAGCGCCAGAGCTCTAAAGTTTAGAAAAAAAGAGAAAAATCTGTAATTTTTAGAGATGAATTTTTTTTCAAAAAATATTTTTTTTTATTTCTAATAGTGCGGAAAACTTGTGCATGGGCTTCCTAATGACATCAAAAATAATTTAAAAAATAATTAATTATTTTTGAAACCACGCAAAAGGTCTAAAATTTCGAAAAAAAAAGAGGAAAATTTGTAATTTTTAAAAATATATAAATATTTTTAAAAATCTTTTTTTATATTTAATTGTATAAAAACTACTTTTGTAGTGATAGAAATTGGTTAAAAAAAACTTGGAGGACATTGCTGTTCGTTTGAATTTGCGCAAAAGCTCTAGAATCCTTTTTTTTTCTTTTTTTTGGAAAAAATCACATATCGCAGCTTATTGCACATTTCAGCATATTTTTTACAGATTCTAAAATAATACTGCATCAAGTCCCACCCACACCCTACCTAATCAACGAACCAATTTGGGTGTGCTTACTTACACCCTTTGAATTCTGACTTTGAATCAAATTTTTGCATTAAAGATCTTGATTTTAAGGTTGTCTTAATAAAACCCACTCGGTTTTCATGCCCGCAAACTTTAGCAGCAGCCTCTGTAACTAGTTTTACACACCTCTCCACTGACTGAGTGTGGCCGGGAAATTTCAAGTAATCAAATTCTGGAAGGGTTTTTTCTTTCAATAGGGTAGAAATATTTTCTGTAGACATATTTGACAGAAGGGGTGGAGGTGTCAGCTTACAATTTGTCCAATCAATTAGTTCAGGATAGTCAGTGGCTTCAAAGTTTATTGAATAAAGCTTGAAAGCTCTAATGTGGCCTACTACTGGCGGCCTATTTCTGGTTTTCAGTATCTTCCTGTAGCCTAACTCTCTAATGTGCTGTCTGTTATCCATTATCATTGCCAGCATGAGATTCTGTGGATGGCAGAAGAAAGAGCTTCTCTGAATGACTGAATCGATTATTTTTTTTTTTATGTTGTCCGGAAAATGTCTGGTTGTTTGAATGATCTTTTATACGTGGCTTCGGACCATCTTTCATAGTGTTGTGCACTTCAATATTGAACCAAACAGGAGCGGAGGTCTTTACAATGTAATTTGCAAGGGTCTTCATTTCGCTTGTCGGACTTATTTAGGAAACATAAAGTCTTAACACCCGGTTTGCACAAGTTAACCATCTGGAATGGCTGAGGGGTCCAGGATTTTTAGCTGCTAATTCTGGATCACAACTTCCTGTGCTGACTGCTTGAACAATGTCTAAAAGATATTTTTGATCTTTACTGAGGTCAGTTTTATTTATTGTTATGGTAACTTCAGATTGAATAGGCACAAAATCAACAACAGGATTTTTTTTCACAGTAAGTCAGTTGCTTGCCAATTGGACCACTGAATGATGCTGACACAGTTGATGTCCCGTCTAAGTGCTCAAACAAATGTTTATAAGGAAGCTCATTAAAGTGTAACAAGGAAATAAACCACTGCAGTGGTCGCTGACACTGAACTTCAATGTTCCGTACAATACTATTTTTCCAACCAGTGTTTGTAGCTGACCCATCACATCCGATAACTTCTACTGCAATCATGTCAAAATCTTCCTTTTTCATACAATCGAAAATGCTGGTGGGAATATCATAGCCGGTTCCTGTGTTAGGTGTAACATGACCAATGTATTGGCAGCCAGGTTCACTGATAATGGTAATATGTTCTTCTTTTCTTACTCCGCAGTACATTTTAGGCCCTATTTTTTGTGTTAATGTATCATCTTTCCTACCGTCGAAGTAGATTCCTTTTAGTTCTTTGATTTGGTGCTCTTTTTCCCTTTATTGCTCTTTGAACCTTCATTTTTCCCTTTTAATCTTATTCTTGTCAATCAATCACTCGTATATGAATCAGAGATTATTCCAAAATCATGCAGGACACCAGAAGCTATTGCTGCTGTTGCCCTGTCAGAAACACCGTACCTTAATACTTAATAGGGAAGTACACGACAACTTGGAACGCATTTGAGATGTGGAAGTCTTCTGATCAAGTTTACTCGACTTAGTGCTGGGAGTAGCGGGATCAGAAGTATTACATTCATACAAGTTTTTCTCTTCTTTCTTCTCTTTTAGTCAATTTAACTATCTCTTTTCTGTCCAACGTTTTTCTCGTTATTAGGATTCCCATTCGCTAGTTTTCCGCACTATTGGAAAGTTAAAAAAGTATTTTTAAAAAAAAATATTCATCTTTAAATAAAAATGACAGATTTTCCTCTTTTTTTTCAAAATTTTAGAGCTTTTGCGTGATTACAAAAGTAATTAATTATTTTTTAATATTTTTCCCGCCATTAGGATGCCCATGCGCAAGTTTTCCGCACTATTAGAAACTTAAAAAAGTATTTTTTGAAAAAAATATTCATCTTTAAAAATGACAGATTTTTCTTTTTTTTTCTAAACTTTAGAGCTCTTGCGCGATTACAAAAGTAATTGATTATTTTTTTATTATTTTTCCCGTTATTAGGATGCCCATGGGCAAGTTTTCCGTGCTATTAGAAATTGATCAGGAAAAAAAAGCTTTTTTCGACCCACCCTAATGCACATGCAATAAGCTCGTCCTGATTTATTCAGCGACTATTGCACTATTTTCGTCATCAACGAAAGGGTGGTCTGTAAAAGTGCTTAAAATGCCAGAAAGATTAGTCTGTAATCAATAATCACTTGTTTTCGTTAAGTTTTTTTGCTTTGAAAAAGAAAATTAAATAGTTGAACAAAACATTTTTTTCTCGGCTTAAAAAGTGATTTTATTAATTTAAGCCACTCATTGACTGCAGTCATTTTGTAAAGCGGGCACCACCAGAATTCTCTAATTGGTCCCCGTATTTTCTAAGGCCGGCCCTGCTTTCATAAAACTTTGTTGAACTGACACTTTCAAAACTTCAAGCTCAATCAATGCACTTGAAAACAATGTTTATAGCAAAATCTTGTTGAAAACCTTTAGTTTTCTAGTGCTTCACATTTTACATATAAACACTACAAGAAAAAAAGAAGTAAAAAAATGAGAAAAAAACGTCTTTATTCGATAAAACTTGGACCCTTTCATTTCTAGATGCCTGAAATGTTTAAGGAAAAATTCTTTTTAACCTCTAATGGTCCTGCTTTGGAATCAGTTCAAAAATTAAAGTTTGTCTTATGTTGACAAGTGTCCAATACTTGTTGAAACTGCTATGTAATTATTAAATGGTCTCTGAATACAATCCTAGGATATTTTTATGATTTATAATACTGTCCAGTTACATGTTGGGATATCTTTTGATTTATCAGAAGAGGAAAACATTTTTTAAAAAAATAGACCTCAAAAGGTTAAAGTAACTGTCTTCCAGCTAGTATGTGTGTTCTACTATACAACTGGTTTTAAAAAATGTTTTAGCTCTGTCGATTTCATTACTCAATTTTATTGCCGAGTTAGTATTCTATGTTTGGGCCCAGAGACGATTGCTGGTCGTCACATTTGTATTTGTTTGAAAGCTAGCTTTTTGTTTAGATTCTATTACATTGGTTTTTAATCTCTTTTTTCAGGTAATAAGAAAAACAATATAGATGTAGTTTACACAGAATGGGCAAATTTGAAAAAGACAGCAGACATGGAAGTTGGTCAAGTTAGTTTTCATAATCCCAAGAAAGTAAGAATTTTAATCTCTGAAGCTATTTGCATTTCATGTGTTTTACAAGGATATGATATACTTCCCAGGGATTGAATTTCTGCTATTTTTTGCATTTTTCATCTTTATTATTATTATTATTTTGGTCAAAAATATTTAGTCAATTGCAAATTAGAAATTTTCTCTTGCTAAAAAGGATAAGAAACTTATTACTGTTACAGTTGAAGTTTTTCAAAATTTCAGGTATTCATTTAATATTTAGTGATCAGTAAATCAAATTTTATTTCTGTTATTTCCTTTCGTAGTTTTATGAAGTGTTTAGGAAACAATAACAAAAAAAAGCATTTTTGAGAAATATTATTCATACTAAATTACCATACTAAAATAAACATTTTCTTTTCCAGTTTTAATGCAACAGTACAACTATGGTTTAAAATCCTAAGGTTAGGTTTAGGTTAAATATTCTTGGAAATTTGGATCAAAATTAACGAGTGTAAAAAAAGTCAATCAAAAGCGACAGAACCCACAGCTATCATGCCTACAATCTTCACATTTCTAGCCTAACGCTCTATCCAATCAAAGCCACTGCATCTTAGCTTTCAGATACTATTCATTGAAGTATGGTGTAATTAAAAAGTTTTTTAAAAAATAAAAGCAATTTTTAGACAGTGAGTCTATTTTTCTTCTATAGCACAATAACCTTTAAAATGCAAGGTAAATCATGGAATTGTAAGAAGAAATAAAGAAATTCTTGTGTAGGAACAGAAAAACAGGCAAGAGGAAAAATATCATATTTAAGGTTTTCTCCAGACGGATCATTCCATGTCAAGTGTCCGAGGCGTCCCCACTCGACCCCCTCTGAATTTGATGAAATATTTTTATTGGATGTACATATAAGACTTGCATGAAGCCATACCAAATTATTGCTCCATAAGCGCAATGGTTCAGCCAATATAAATTATTTCGTAAAGGCCTCTTTTTCATGTCCTGAAAAAAATGACTGAACCGGCAAGTTTGAGCTTTTATTGCTCGCTACCTAAGACGATTATCAGGCTCAAATTTGGTGATTCTGATCACTGTTTAGGGTAGAATTGCCTACTTGTGTAAAAAAAGCTCAATGCACTGTAGAATTTTTACAATTTGCTGCCAAAGTTGGTAAACAATCAAGTCAAATTTTGACCATAAGTTGTCAGCTTGTATCTGCTGAAATAATGACTTTCTGAAGCTAATTCTTTCCTCACTCGTAGCCTGTTAGTATGTCCGGAAGGTGCACAAGTGACATTTTGATAGCTCAAATAATTGCTGAGTTATGCGAGTTGAAATTCCGTTCAATTTTTTTTTCTCAATTTCGTCTCAGTTTCAAAGGGCAATCAGATCTCAAAAAGGTCATCTTGAATTTCAATTTTCTTTATATCATTAGAAAGAACACACTTTTCTTAACTAAAAAACGTTGGTTTTATTTTTGCAGATCAAAAATGTATGTCATTCCATGTAAAATCAAAGAAAAAATCATAGACCTTAAAAGTTCCTGTCAACTTTTTCTATTAAAATTTACAGGAGCTATTGTACCTATGTTCTGATTAAAAAAAACTTTTTTAGATATTTTTGCACTTTACTTTTTGTGTGAGCATCCGTAAAAACTCAAGAAATGGCAAAAAATAAAGTTTTGTTTTTAACAAAAAGAATTATTTTTTATCGCTGCTATAAGAGCTTGAGTTTTTTTATATGTGTTATTTTAAAGTTCTTGAAACAGAATTTCAGATGATATGTCACTTGACAAGGTTGTAGGTCATCATGTTTCAAGGTCTTAAAAAGCATTTTCCCATTTTCATCATTTTTCTTTATGGGCCAATTGCTATCATAGGCTGAATATCTATACACATACGAATGGCAGACACACAAGCAGTATAAAGAATGGATTTTCAATTACTACTTATCATATTTTCAATTACTATAGTTATCATTTACATGGCAGAAATAATTGCAATAATTAACTCTATCAAAAATTTTCATTATTGCTTTTTAGAATAATGTCTTTGCAGTCCCATTATAAATATTTTTTATCACATACACACCATAACTAATTGTTCTATTTATTAATTTATCTTATTTATTAATTATTTTAATTTTTGATTTTTGGAGAAAAAAAAACAATGCTTTTTATGACCTTAAAATATTAATGACCTACAACCTTGCTAAGTGACATATCATCTGAAATTCTGTTCCAAGAGATGTAAGATAACTCCTAGGAAAAGACTCAAGCTTTTACAACAGCGGAAAAAAAAAATTCTTTTTGTTAAAAACAAAACTTTATTTTTCACTAATTCTTGAGTTTTTACGGATGCGCAGCATGTGTTGAAATCCAGTTCTGGGGTTTAACCCGTTAATCTCACTAGCTGCCCTGCATTGTGATAAGAGATTAGATAGGCTATAAATAATCTTTCATAAAATAATTGTAAGCTGTGCTTTTTCTTTTGTAGATTAAAATTATCAAAGTGGAGAAAAGGCAAAATGATATCATAAACAGATTAAATAAGACTAAAGTATCAAAGTGTCCAGACCTTCGAGTTGAGCGAGAGCAAAGAGACCAGAAAGAGAGACAACAACAAAAACAGGTTTTGCGCAAAGAAAAAGAACATGAAAAAGAGCTTGCAGCCAAGAGAGAGGAAGAAGCAAAATTAAGGTACTATGACGTATTTCTATTTTTCATATTTTAAAACATTTTTGGCAGCATTTTTCCCAGTTATTTTGGAAAAGGAATTATGTTGCATTATTATTTCTGGTTTGTTTTTTGTTGTCAACATGCCTTTAAGTATTTGTATGCAATGAAGAGATTAGGACTTTGTATTTGTTTTCTTGTTGTGCTTTTGCAGTGTTTAAAATTAATAGCTGAGTAAAATAGTTTGTGTTCCAAATGTTTAAAAGAAGACCCTACTTAAATTCTCCAATAGCATAATACATGTATATATATGATAAAATTTTGCATTATCACTTAAGTTATGAACGTGGCCAGTATATTGATTGTAGAATTTCCTACAATTAATCTCTGCTGAAGCTAATATGAATAGTATATCTGACTGTTTCACTTCTCCTTTAATATTTTTGCCTCCCCTCTGGTATAAGTGAAGACATTGCAAAATTCAAAATTTAAAGATATATCTTTTCTATGTATCAAGATTCCATTTGCGAAACATTTCTTCTGGATTCGTTTATTCATTTGACTTTCAAAATTTATAAATTTGATAGTTCTAGTTCTAATTGATATCTGATTATTTATTTTATGCTTGACAAAATTCTTTAAACTGTTTTTATTTTAAATGGAGCAGACAAAAACATACTGTATTGTGTTCTAATTGTTCTTTTAATATTTTCTATTTTCAGAAGTTATTCATCACTCATGACAGGAACAATGCGTTCAAATCAGGTGAGTAACACTATATTAGTTGAATCAGTGGTTAACTTTTCTAATGAAAAATCTGCTTTTTCTGAGAATATTGTACCCCCTTAGTCATGGAAAGTTGTAAGCAGAAATTGTGGAAGTCAGTTTAAAAAACTCTAAATGTACGAGACACTCTGATTGGTGCTTGCCTAGATTTAACTAAAAATAGTCTTCCAGAGTCAAAGTCCTTTTTTTTTTAGTTATAAATGTCCTCTTCAAATCCCTTTTTCATTATAAATGGTCCTTTTCAGTTCCCTTTTTAACTGCAAATTGTCCTCTTTAACCCTTTTCTTTGGATAAAATATGTTGGGAGCCCTGTAATTGTGAATTTTTTTGGCAGTTCAGTTTCTCTTTTACTTTGTACAGACGCCAAATTTCCTGTTTTTTTATGAAATCATTTTGCTCAAGTTAATATCATCAACTAAATTTTGAACAATCTTGTGATTATTTTCTTTAAAGTCGAATTGTCACCAGTTTCCTTTAGAGGAAAAAAATTTAACACAAAACCGAAGAGACTAAGAAATATTTTGTGGTAAAAGAATTTTGTGTTTCAAGATTTGTATTAAATTGTGTAGTATACTGTCTGAATGGCTATATCTTCTCTTGTTAACTGATTTTTCACCTTAAGCATTTCCCTGTTAAACATATTTCACTGTAACTATTCAGTTTGCTTTTCCAGTTGGTTTGTTGAGAACCAATGTGGAGTTCACTGCTATCGTCAGCAATTTATGCAATTTCTGGAGGGTTTGGGGGGGGGGGGGCAATATGAAGAAGATGAAAAAATATGTCTTGTTAGGCATAAGAAATCCTTTAAATTACTGATCATCAATCAAAACATATGATTAACAAATGTCCAGGCATACATTACTCTATACATTTGCAGCACACTGTATTGCATCTTTTGCAGCTTTATTTGTTGAGCATTAATTCACCTGAGTTTCAGGAGAGATATGGATATTTGATGCAGCAAAGGTGTTTATTAAATTTAATAAAACTAAATTAATTAAAAATCCTTCCATTTCGGAGTCTTAACTATCCAATATTTAAACAGTTAAATGATGTTTACTAAAATATGCTACTGAATTTTCTGTAATTTTAGCTCATCACTTTGCTTTAAACTATAGAATAATTACAGTCGAGTCTCGATAACTTGAAGCCTTATAACTTGAATATTTTATATCTCTAAGTTTTCTTTGGGTTCAAAACTCTTGAAAAAACTGTAAGAACTCTTTGTTACTTGAAGCTTTTTTCTGGTGTCTTGGACCTTCAAGTATTGAGACTCGACAGTGATTAGATTAAAAACAAAAAACATATTTTCCAACACTTCTTTTATCCAAATGCAGATCAGCACATCACTGTATTATTTACCATCTATAGTGAAAACCTAGAGTCCATTTCAGTGGAAATAAAATGAGAACATCTGAGAATTTCAAGGTTCAGAGAAAAAAAATGAGGAATAGTGAAGAAGTCTTACTAAGTCTCAAAAAAAAAAAGGAAAAAAATTCTGTGTTTTGCACCACATTTTACAGTCACTATATATAGTAATTAGAGAACTATATTCTTTTATAGTCTTCTTTGCTTAAGTTACTTTGAAAATTGTTTATTTTAGTAATATTTTGTATTTTAGGATGATGGTGAAGACTCTGATGATTTTATGTAAACATCCAGATGAAACTTCTTTGTTCCACTGTAATTAAAATATAACCTTTGTGGAAAGAATATCTGAATTGCTTCACAAGCTTTTAAAATGTTCATAATTTGACTCAATTACTTAAATTTTCTTGATTTGTATCACAATAAGTAAAAAAATGTATTTTGGTAGAACAAAATTACTCATCCTGCAAGTGTTATTTTATTTTGAGTTTTAATAAATTTTCTACATTTTTTTTTCTTTCAAAGTCTCCGATCAAATACTTATCAACACAACACAACTCCTTCTGTTCAGTTAAAAGTCTCTTTTCATTCTTATTAATTTAATTAAAAATCATGAATTGGTGATCCTAGCTCTGAAGGTTTTTCTTCTTTGAGCTTTATTTGTGACCCTAAAAATTTGATTTAAATTTCCTTTCAGTTGCTAAAGTAATATTTCATTTTATTTATTGGATGCTTGACTGTCCTCCTACCTGCATAGCTGCCCATGAAAGAGGTTTCTCGTTGTATATCTAGTTAATATTACAACTATGCATAGGTATGCCATTGCGTTCATCCCCTCTTTTAACATCTCAACCTAGTTTAAAATGTGTCTTTAAATTTTCAATATCAATGAATTTCTGAGTCTTAGAGCAGTGGCAGATTTACTATGTCGCAACTCTTACAATTGAATCGGTCAGGCGAGAGAAAAAACGTCATAACTCCCCCAAATTTTCAAAAAATTGAACTATTCTTTTTTTTTCCTGTGTCATAACACAGCATTTGTATTGCTATCATGAAAAAACTACATAGTTTTTATTTAAATCGGGCTCATTAAAAGTTACAATGTAAATTGGACTTAAGCTGTTTTTGCACTCAATTGGTTTTTAGACTTGGAAAAAAAAAGTTATATGCATTGAAAGTTTATACTCATTTATGATTTCATCAGATATGAAGTAGCTCTTGCTTTATTGTTGTGATACATGACTTAAAAAATTATCAAGCTCTAGGAACAGACCATTTCCAACCATACATCATTCAAAGAAATATATGAAATCATGAGAAATAAAGAACTTAAAAAACTTAACTGTATTCAGGAATATAGGCTATCACCAACAGTGGAAGGTTATTATAAAAATTAAGTTGCAAATGCTAAATCTATACCAATAAAAGAGGAACTAAAAAAGTATAGGTATGTACTGTTAAAATAGATCATGTTCTGCTATTGTTAAGTTTAAAAGATGTTTGAAACATTAAGAGTAGCCATAAAAACATGTTTGTGATAATTCTTAAAATAAAATGTGGCAATGCAAAGATTAAAAACGCGCAGATATCTAAAACCTAACAGATCTCATCTCACATTGAAAAAAAGTTGTTGTTCCAAAAATAAAATCTTTGAAGTTAGTACTTGAGTCGTTGTTCCTTTTTGCTTGAATATATTTTTGATGAAGCAGGGGTTCAGAAGTATCTGGAGAACAAGCCATGAACGACTTCCTTTAAAAAATAGCAGGAAATTAGTCAAATTTTCGGTTGCATTAACATTTGGCGTCCGTGACAGGACAGTAAGCCTAAATTTTCAAAATGTTTTTATCTGTGAAAGCAATTAAGAAAGATTTATAGCTCGTGGCTGAAGAAATTGGCGAAACTGTGTTACCAATGGCAAAAATCACTGATTTGAAAGACTTAATTTTAAATAGTGAAGTATACGAAAAGGATCCTGATTTTATTTAAAGAGATTTTAGAAAATGCCGTAGCAGAAAGACTTAAATTACATGAACAAGAGCTCGAGCTAGCGAAGTTTAATAAACAACAAGAGCGAGAATTCGAACTCGAAAAATTGAAGTTGGATAAGATTCAAGAGGGAAAACTTAAACTAGAAAAGATAAAACTAAATAATGAGTTGGAGTTGGCGAGAATTCAAATACAAGCTCAAAATTTGTATGTGTTGAATCAGCCAATTCCAGAAGCTAATAGCTCAAAGAAAAAGTTTACGTTGCCCAAATTACAATTTCGACAATTGGAAAGACTGGCTTCCATTTTGGAGCCAATTTGAACATATTGACAAAGATTCCGACATTGCTTCAGAAAATAAATTTCAATATTTAGTCCAAGCCACTATCATCGGTTCCAGAGCAAGAGAGGTAGTGGAAAGTTTTCCCCCGACAGGGGAAAATTATTCAAAAGCTGTCGATAGCTTAAAAACCTGTTTTGGAAGAGAGGACATTTTGGTAGAAGTTTATGTATGGGAGTTACTAAAATTAATTATATCTGTGCAATCTAACCAAAAGTTATCGCCAACATCTCTCTACGATAAACTTGAATCATATTTAAGAGCTCTTGAAACAATGGGTGTAACAACAGATAAATGTGCGTCTATTCTCTATCCAATGGTTGAATCATGTTTTGATGAAGAATTTCTGAAAGCTTGGAATAGAAGTCCTTCTTCAAGTTCTGCAAAAGATCCAAAAGAACGCTTGGATAATTTGATGTCATTCCTCAAGGGGGAGGTAGAAGGAGAAGAAAGAATATCTTTAGCTATGTCTGGTTTTGGCTTAACGAAAACTGATGACACGAAGGAGCACAGGAAAAAAGAAGAACTTTGAGCCTCAAAGGGTCAAAACACCTACTGCTTCCGCCCTGCTTACTCCCACAAAGACACCAGAAACAAAGAAAAACAAATGCATATTTTGTGATGGAGAAAATGCTAGTGCTGAATGTTTCAATGCTCAAAAACTGTCGGTAGAAGAAAAATAGAAGATTGTAAGAGACAAAAATTGCTGTTTCGCCTGCCTTCTTCCTGGACATTCCGTTAGAAAATGTAGAGTTCCTTTAAAATGTGTGATCTGTAGTAAAAAACATGTTCCATTAATGTGTGCCCAGCTTCACTCCAACAAGGCAAGTCAGAAGAAAGAAGATGTAGAATATCCTCTCGGAAATGATGTAAATCTGTCAAATTTAAATTCAAATCCAAAGGTATTTCTTCAAACTTTTAAAGCCAAGCTTCTTTCATCTGAAAAAGAGAAGACTGCGTGTTCTCTGTGATTCAGGTTCCCAAAACTCTTACATTTTGAAGAACATTGCAGAAGAAATGAAGTATTCAATTTGTCACCAAGAGACCATCATACACTCTTTATTTGGCGGAGTTTCTACTCGGGAATTGAAACACAACTGTTATAAAATAAAGTTGAAGCAATTAAATGGGAGCTTCTCTTGCAATTTTGAAGTACTGGATCAACCTGTTATATGTGACAATGTGACACCTGTAAAAAACGGACCTTGGTTGGATGAGCTGAAAGATCTGGGTATTGTTTTAACTGATGCAAACGCCTCTTGTGCTCCAATACAAGTTCTTATCGGTGCAGATACTTTAGGAAAACTTCTGACAGGCAAAAGGAAAGTACTGTCATTGGGTTTAGTTGCAGTGGAAACTCATCTCGGTTAGACATTGATGGGAAAAGTCCCTCAAAAAAATGCTGAAAAAAGTGAACTTAACTATGTCAATAACGTCATTGTTTGTAAAGGAGGCTGAAATTTCAGATCTCTGGAAGCTAGATGTCATCGGAATTAAAGATCCCATCGAGAAAAAGTCAAAACTTGAGCAAGATTTAAAAACTAAAGAACACTTTAGAGAAACAGTGAAAATAAATGAAGACAAACGTTACGAAGTCTGCTTGCCATGGTCTGATGATAGTTCTCCTCTCTCTGACAACTTTAGCCTTGCAAAAAAGCGACTTGATTCTACAACTGAAAAACTTTTTATCTCGCAACTTATATGACAAATATGATAATTTTTTTCAGGAATGGCTTGATGAAGGAATCATTGAGGAAGTTCCTCCGAATGAAGTAGCTGCATATGGAAATTATATGCCTCATCAACCTGTAATAAAGGAAAGTAGTTCTACTCCTATTCGACCAGTATTTGATGCATCTGCAAAAATGAAAAACTATCCTTCATTGAACCAGTGCTTGCAATGTGGGCCTAATCTAATTGAACTTATTCCGGACATTCTGATGCGATTTAGAGAAAAGAAATTTGGTGTCACCGCAGATATAAGAACAGCTTTTTTGCAAATAAGTTTCCAAAGAGGATAGAGACTTTTTGCGTTTCCTTTGGTGGAAAAATTTAGAAAAGAAAACTCTTAAAGTCTTCCGTCATGCAAGAGTAGTTTTTGGCGTCAAAAGCAGCCCTTTTTTGCTCTCTTCTGTGATAGATTACCATATTGAAAATACTAAAGGATTTGACTCTGAATTTAAGAAGATACTACAAAAAAGCTTTTATGTTGATAATGTAGTGGCTAGTTTTGACAGTCGGAACGATCTAAATACGTTTATTTCCAAGTCCAATGAATTAATGTTACTAGGTGGTTTTCTTCTTAGAGATTGGGAATACACGGAAGAATACAACTCTGAACATGACTTAGAAACACCAGTGTTAGGCCTGAAATGGAATCGTCAGCTTGATTCATTGAAAGTTAATATGAGTTGGATGAAAGAATTGGACCTTGAGAAAATAACAAAACGAGTTATACTTTCAGTAGCTCATAAAGTGTTCAACCCCATTGGATACACCGCCCCAGTTATGCTCTGCCCAAAGTTAGTACTCCAAAAAACTTGGAAGATGGATATAGGCTGGGACACTGAAATTACTGTTACTCTGAGGAAAGAATTCTTACAATGGTTTAAAGAACTAAAGAGCCTCGAAAACATTAATATCCCAAGATGGAAAAATGTTACAGAAGAAAATTTGAAAAATTGCACAATTCACACTTTTTGTGATGCCAGCAAGGATGCGTATGCAGCTGTATTATTTTTGAGATTGGAAGAAGAAGATTCTGTTCAAATATCTCTTCTAACTGCTAAATCCAGAATAGCTCCCTTAAGAGGCGGTATAATTCCACATATGGAACTCTTAGATGCCTTGTTGGGAGCAAGGTTAACAGATTCAGTACTAGAAGCATTGAATTGGAAAGAAATAGAATGTTACTACTGGAGCGATTCAACTATTGTACTAGCATGGATACAAAGAGAAGAAAACTGGTCAGTATTTGTTCAAAACAGAGTACAAGAAATTAGAAAACTAACTTCTCCTTCTTCTTGGAATCATGTAGCTACTGAATTAAATCCATCAGATTTGCCTTCGAGAGGCTGCACAGCATCCCAACTTGTATCACTTAGATGGTGTTGGTCCACAATGGCTAACTAAACCTAAAGAATTATGGCACCATCAAAACATAGGTAAAGACATCGATAAAGATCAAATATTGAAAGAAAAGTTAAAAACCACAAAATCGATGGCTAATATTGAAACTAATATTTAAAACAATGGGATATATTCATATTTTTCTAAATACCAACAGATAGTACGTTTAGTGGGTTGGATTTTAAGATTCAAACATAACTGCTTGTCTAGAAAAGAAGAAAGGACTTGCCAAGCGCGGATACAACTCCCCCCCCCCCCTTGAGCCAAAAAAAAGAAAAGAAAGAAGGGAAAAAAGAAAGAAAGAAACAAGCACTTACCAAAAATGTAAAAAAAAAAAAAGTAATTTTCTACCTTTCTAGGAATGAGGGATTATATTTCTTTTCTGTTCCTGTAGAACTGAAATTTGGCACCATTTTCAAGACAGCGCCGATAAATTAAAAGTCTCTACAGGCAGAAATGCAAATGATAAAAGGAGAAGGGGTTATCCTTCGCCTTCGAATGCATACATTCCGAGTCGCCGATTTCTTGACGCCCGTCATCATAGCGTCGCCACCATGCTAAACTAACGAATGTGAAAATTTACACTTTTCGGGAGAGCCAAAACACTGTATATAACTTATTCCCACCTGACGTATTTGGTTATTTTCAATTTTTAAACTTTTATAGACATCTTTAAGTGTATAAGTATTGTTCGAAGGTATCATTTTAATTTTAATTATTTGTAAAATTTGAACTTGAAAAACGAATTTGAAAAACGCGATTTTTCACATTCGTTAGTTTAGCATGGTGCCGACGATATGGAGGGACGCCGTCTATATGACGCAACGAAAATAAGCACGATTTCAAGTGGTCTTAGTCTCCTTTTGGAGTCAGTAGAACTGAGCAACGTTCCTAGTTCGGTTATTACACTTTCTTGTTTATGCGATTTTACGGAGAGGTGGCTTAAAACAAGGAAAATGTAGCAAATCAAATATATCATTTAGACCTGAGCCACTTTTATCAACTGAATCACCGTTAATATCCATTGAATCGCCTTCAAACACAGAAAAGACTAAAGGTAAGTTCCGTTTAGTGTAATACATGCAGGGGCTTCCCAATCTTGAACTATTCAAAGAAAAAATTTTCTGAATTTGCTGATTGAAATTCCCAGTCACCTGCATACTAGGACAAGATTTTCTAATGAAATACTTTACTACTGTGTAGAAATTTGTTTACTCATCAGTCAAAATTTGCCAAAAAAGGATGTCGCAATGACTTCAATTCCGGGCACCCCTGAATGTATGCTAATACATTTGTAATACTACTAATATAAACTACAGTAACTATGCTGAAAACCGATGTAAGCAAGTGATGATGTGTTTATTTTTTTCTCTTCCCTCGTTCTTTATCTCTGCTGTCAAGGATTTGTCGGTCCATATTTTTTTTAATATTTTAATTGATCTTAATTTGCAAAAGGCATAACATTTAAAAGGTTTTGTTTTATTACTTGATTCTCATATTTCTGCAGTCTCAATACCCATATAAGGCCTCGTAATGCAGAATTTTGTATCTATTTTTTAAAAAAATTCCCGGGGGAGAACCCCCCCTCCCGACCCTCTAAAATTAGGGATATTCTACCCTCCTTCATTTAAAAGAGTTAAATGCATCCCCTCCAAGGGTCATTCTTTTAAAAATATTTATAAAAAAAAAAACACAGAAAGCAATAGCATTGGAAGAAAAAAAAAACAGGCTGGGAGAGATCAACAAAAAGAAAAAGACCCATCAACACGCACACATACGGTATGTTTGTGTTTTTATGCTTCTTTTTTTGGGGGGAGGGGTGGTATACGTGCCTTTTTTGGGGGGGTAATATATATATATATATATATATATATACACTGGCGGAAAAAAAATCCCAACACCAAGAAAGACTTGTGTTAGATAAACGAAATTTGGTAGGCGTGTTTATACAACTGAAAGATGACATCGATTGAAATTTCGTGTTCCGCGCATAAGTGTGGCGCAGCTGGCGTCACTCAGAACATGCAAATAAGGCTTGTTTTAAAAGCGTGTTGTGAAGCTCATGTGTATTATTTTTCAGTGAAATTGGACGAATTGCGTTCATTTTAGCCAGGAATACCTTTTAAGAAGACGAAGAAGCCATTATCAACAGCTCACCGAGTTTAAACGAGGTCGTACAAATTGGCTTCGAGAAGGTGGATTTTCATTTCGCGATATTGCAGAAAGACTTGGGTGGGAATGTTTCCACCATGCATGATTATTGGAAGCTATGGGCAAGAGATGGTACTACCTCAAGAAGATAGAGTTCCGAGCTGCCACGTGGCACGACTGAGAAGGAAGATCGCCGAATCTTGCGTACGACTGTGGCGTATCGTACTGCATCTGCGGCTGATATTCGAGCTGCAGTTGGCACCGTCGTGACCCAAGGAATGGTAAGAAACTGTTTACTTCAAGGACAGCTCCGAGCCAGGCAGCCTGTAGCCGGTATTCCATTGACTGCAAACCATTGCCTTTTCCGACGGCAGTGGTGCCACGACAGAGCTCACTGGAGGTCGGAGTGGAGATCTGTTGTAATTTTTGATGAAAACAGATTCTGAATTAGTGCCAATGGTGGCTGTATATTGGTCAAAAGGAGGCCAGGGGACCGCCTGCATCCAAGCGGTCTACGGCCTAGACACACGAGACTCATACCTGGAGTTATGGTCTCTGGAGCAATTTCCTACGTCAGCAGGGGCATTCTTCTGGTTATTCCAAACTGACTGACTGAAAATTTGTCGTCAGTTTGTTAATTTAACCAGTAGTACAGCCCTTCATGAGTAGCATTCAAGAGGGCGTTTTCCAACCGGATAACGCTCGCCCTCACGCCGCTGCTGTAACGCAATGTGCTCTACAGAGTGCTGACATGTTACCATGACCTGCAAAATCACCAGGTCTGTCTCCAATTGATAACGTATAGGATATCATGGGATGGCACCTCGAGCATCATCCACAGTCAACAATGACGGTCCTAGTATTGACACAGCAAGTGCAACAAGCATGGAACTCCATACCAGAAAGTGTCATTCGGCACCTGTATGACATAATGCATGCACGCTTGCAGGCTTGTCTTCAAAATTTTGGAGGTTACACCCTCTATTAAATTAACATAATTTCACATTTGCACAGCATTTTCTTGAGCTTAAATTAGCCAGTGATCTTGTACATTTAATCAATTAAACATGTTAACTAGACAATTGCATTACCCGAATTTCATTACTCTACGGCAATTTTTTCTTGGTGTTGGGATTTTTTTTTCCGCCAGTGTATATATATATATATATATATATCAGTAGCGAGGCCTCAAGTCATCGAACGATTCGCCGATGACCTGAAGGCAAACCCCGTTTTGCACTGGAAGAATTAAAGTTTTTAAAATTTTATTTTCAGATTATTTTTTCGGATCATTTAATATTCCAAATAATTTTATTTTAGTGGTGCCATCTGTTGAGTAAACGATTAGGCGTGACCTTCACTCATCGCTAAAGATATCGCATCGGTTTTGTGTGTGCGCGCGCAAGTTTTTTCGCTTGTCAGCCATTTCAGCCAATCAGATTCTTTCACAGCTTCCCTTAAATGTCGTACGAGTCATCGGCGATTACCCGCGGAAATTTTATGTGCAAAGCATTTTGTTTTTACTGCAACTCTCAGTTTTGGCGGATCGTGGGGGTTGGATGGGGAGGGGTAGAGATTTTTTTCTCCTGTTTCGTTTATTCTTTTATATTTTTTTTTCAATTCGGTGCGTCACATTTTTCAAAAAAAGGGGTTGCGGTTAGAAAAATATTGTTATCTTACGATGGCGCCAATATGAGCCTGACGTGTCGAAGACAATATTGTTTGCAACAGTAGTTTTGCATGGGGAAAACACTGTTACCTTTTGTGTTTTGGAACTTCATCGAACTTTCAAAAACGAATATATGTGTGCGTGGTTTTGTTTTTTTACTCTCTCTTTTTAGTTTCAATTAAAATGTTTTTCATAAAAAGTAGTGCGCGTTGCCGTTCGAGCTTTGCATTTCAGCAAGCTTGAACTTTTCAAATTGAAAAAGAAGCATCTGTGAACCAAGATTTTTACAAGGTAAGTTGAATTTTTTAGTTTTAAAACTCATAAAAACAACATGAATGATTTTTATCATTTTAAAGTATACTTCATTTATTGTGTGAGGAGAATTTCCTGCTTCAACGGAAATAAAATTTTCGAAAACTGAAAAATTAAATTTCGGAAACGGCAGCCAAAATTTTCAGAAATTTCTTATCACAAACACCCCTGAGCGAAACATATGGTCTGGTATATTTCTTTTGGGACCTGAAAGTTAGCGATGACTGACGCTTGAAGTCACGCCTCGCTACTTATATATATAATATATATATATATATAATATATATATATATATATATTATATATATTTTTAATATATATTATAGTATATTATATATATATTAATTATATATGAAGGTAAAAAAATCAATCGCCCCCCCCCCTTGAAAAGTTTCTGGATCCGCCCTTGGGACTTGCGAAGAACTTGGTTTTGAAGAATTTCAAAAAGCAGAAAGGAAATTAGTTAAGATGATTCAACAGGAATCTTTTGATGGGTGCGACGACAAAAGATTTAAGGGTTTGGCTGTTTTTGAAGATGAAGATAAAATCTTGAGAATAAAAACACAAATCATAAATAGAAAAGATACAGAAGATTTTAGAAAACCAATGCTTTTACCCTCAAGTCACAAAGTCGTACTAAAGCTCATAGACCATTACCATAAGAGTAATTTACATTGTGGTCTACAAATTTTGCAAAATTTAATACGAGAAAAATTTTGGATTTTAAACGGAAGAAAAACCATGCGGAAAGTTATTCAGAAGTGTGTCATTTGCAAACGTTTCTCTTCACAGAAATTGGAAACTGATTCCGCACCTTTGCCAGAAAATAGAGTTCGAGACGCTGCAGTTTTCCAAATTACAGGAGTGGATGCAACTGGACCATTGTTTCTCAAAGGAGGCCAGAAATCTTGGGTACTGCTTTTCACCTGTGCTATTTACAGAGCAGTACATCTGGAACTTGTAACCAGTTTATCTACTGAAGCCTTTTTAATGGCATTCCGAAGATTTGTTGCAAGACGGGGTAGATGTTCAACCATATACTGCGACAATGGGACAAACTTCACTGGAGCTGCCAATTTACTTCGGGGCTTAGACTGGAATAAAATAGTTAAATATGGAGCTGTAAGATCTATTGATTGGAAATTTAACCCACCAACCGCTTCTTGGTGGGGAGGTTGGTGGGAGCGCTTGATCCGAATTTTGAAGGACCTCTTAAAAAGGGTTTTAGGTCGAGCAGAGTTACGTTATGAAGAAATGGCTACTATCCTATGTGATTGTGAAGCATTAATGAATTCTCGACCTCTTACATACCAGTCTGATGACCAACAATTACTCCCTTTATCACCTTCGTCATTCCTGCAAGACATTGAGGAATGGAGCACACCAGATGTTGATGCTGTTGATCACCAGAGCTTAAATAGAAGGATTAAGTACAGACAAAATCTCCAAAAAGACTTGAGGAATCGCTTCAGAAGTGAATACCTAGGACTGCTCATACAGAGGAAAAAACGTAAAGACACCCGTAATATCGCAGTTGGCGATATTGTGCTAATTGGCGCAGATAATGTAAAAAGAATCAACTCGCCACTGGGACGAGTAACAGAACTTATCCCTCGGAAGGATGGACGTGTTCGGCTTGTTAGGGTGCAAACATCACATTCAAAGTTACTCCGCCGTATCCAACGTATCTACCCTTTAGAAAATTCTTCTGCCAGTGATTTTTCCACCCCAGCCGAGGACAGTTCTGCCGTGGGCAGGTAAACGGCAGTGTCTGCAAAAATGAGTTTTCGAGATATTTGAAGAAACGCGTTTTTGATTTCCTACAAACATCTATGAAACATTGAACTTCGAACATAGGCGATACTATATGTTTATACCGATATATTTTTTGGGTAATCAATTGAATTTTGATTTTGCAAGCGCAGAGAGAGGTAAAGCAGATACTGCCGTTTACCTGCCCTTTTCACTCTAAATGTCATGCGGAATTGACTGACAGTCGGCAGTAACTGCACAGTATGCTACTAAATGTCCAGTATTTACATATTCGACTACATGCGGAGTAGATATGTTATTACGAAATATATTATTGCATTGTGAATGATATGTTTTATTTAAAAATATACATAAATACCGCGTATCCACTTGATATAGATTTAATATAAACGAACGCGAAATATAATTAAAAAATATAATGAAACTGTATTGTATTATGCAAAATATGAAGCAAAACTTGATGATTCTTCAGCCATTTTTACTTCCTTTTACTTAGTAAAGGAAGTATTGTGATCACAAAGAAAATTTCACTCAAAATTTGGTCTAAATTTTGATTTTGCTCACCCCCGAATGAATGTTGAGTAGTTTTTTCGACCTATCAGTACGTGCATATGTACCTACTAACATATAAACAGCCGAAATATCCTTTTCGACCATGCCCCAGTTAATTACGACGAGTTTTCTCGTGACGTCTGTATGTACGTATGTATGTTTGTATGTATGTGCGTATGTATGTATGCCTGTCGCATAACTCAAAAACTTTTTGCCGTAGAAGCTTCTAGTTTGGTATGTAGGCTCTGAGGGCGGTCTAGTTGTGCACCTCTCCTTGTGGTTGCATTCGAATGTTCCCAAGGGGGTCTTTTACCCCTTTGTGGGGTAAATCAATGTTAATTTCAATGCAGATTGAGTGATATGATTTAATGCAACTACTTGGCGATATATCGTCAAAGTTTTGGTGGCCAAGTGTTTGCCGCCAAGTTGGCGACAAATTTGGCGAAAAAATGATTTTTTTTTTTTAATTTGGAAGACATTATTTTGTATTGATTCGTGACAAACTGGGGTGTAAATATTTGAGTTGTTATCTTGCTCACTCTAATGCACTATTTTAACACGTGAGGCATTTATTATGGAATTTAAACGTAAAAGGAATTAGTGTGGCGTTCACACCAGATGTTTTAAAATAACTACAAATCAACTAATGCTTTGTACTTTGCATCAAAACAAGAAATCACTTTGAGAAAAAGAGCGCTTGAAATGCTTGTTGTGCTGACGATTTTTTTTCATAGTACTATTAAAAATGCAACAGCTAGAGATTAAACTGCAAAAACTATCGTCTGTTAGTATGAAAGCAACTGTAATTAAAAGAAAACAAAACAATGTAAATAAAATCATTTCATTGTTGCATTTTTGTTTGTCGTCTGCCAAGTTTGGCTTGTGTATCTTTGAAATCGCGAAAAATATTGTCTGCTAGTGGAGAGAAACTTTATTTGAAAGAAAAAAATCTGGTATGGACCCCACACTACTTCCTTTTATGTGTAAATTTCTTAGTAGATGCCTTAAGTGTTAAAATAGTGCTTGGAATGAGCAAGAAACAATTCAAACATTTACGCCCCTAATGTGCCACGAAACAATGCAAAAAATGATTTACAACGATTCATTTTCTAAATATCGCCGATTTTAACATCATTCAGTGGATTTTTCGCAAAATACCGCCAATAGCGCTAAATTGAACCCTAACTCAAAAAATATTTTTTTCGCCAAATTTGTCGCCAATTTGGCGATAGGTCACCAAGTTGGCGACAAGCACTTGGCGACCAAAAGCTTGGCGATATATCGTCAAGTGGTAGCGCCAATTTATATCTCTTAAGTCTGCATTGATATTAACACCGATTCACCCCATAAAGGAATAAAACACCCCCTTGGGAACATTCAAGTGCAACCAATGACCTCCCGTGACCTCCTATTAGGGCACCCCTACTTTCGCTCAGTTTAGGTACAAAGGAAAACGGTTTTTGCGGCTTGATGCAATTTTTGCACAGCGATTCATATTATGTTCATCCTGCAGACATGCAGATACTGCCGTTTACCTGCCCACAGCAACGAAAAATGCAGTTACTGCTAATTACCATTGGTTAAAAAACAGTTTTTTTTCATCGGAAACCAAAAAGATGCTTGTACCATAAAACTAATGTAACATAGATTTCAAAAATGCAAAAAAATGAAAATCGAAAAATTTGCAGTTACTGCCCTTTACCTGCCCACGGCAGAGTTGCACTGTGAAGGACAAAAATGAAAATATTTCAATATCCAATACGAAAGTGTCCAGATCAGGAAGAGAGATAAAAATTCCCGAAAGGCTGGGTTTGTAAACTGGACAATGTTTTGGTTTATGTTTGTTTATTTATATTTTACATTGTTTGGCGTATTTATTATGTTTTAGTATTTTGATTATAATGTATAATCAAAAGGTAGAAGGATGTTAAGTTTAAAAGATATTTGAAACATTAAGAGTAGCCATAAAAACATGTTTGTGATAATTCTTAAAATGAAATGTGGCAATGCAAATATTAAAAACGCGCAGATATCTAAAACTTAACAGATCTCATCTCACATTGAAAAAAAGTTGTTGTTCCAAAAATAAAATCTTTGAAGTTAGTACTTGAGTCGTTGTTCCTTTTTGCTTGAATATATTTTTGATGAACCAGGGGTTCAGAAATATCTGGAGAACAAGCCATGAATGACTTCCTTTAAAAAATAGCTGGAAATTAGTCAAATTTTCGGTTGCTTTAACAGCTATCATGTGAAGTCTTTGATCAGTTAAATAGTTCATCATAAAAATGCCATCAGGACTATACAATCACCTTCTTTATCTTCAATTTTATTTATGTCATTTGGACCGTGCTATGGTGTGTAGGCATGGCCTCAAGCAAAAGCGACTTTCCGGGAAATGAGCTTTAGCAGTTGATGACTGTGTTTTTGAATCCCATCAAAGAAAGTGTGTTCTGTGATAACCCCTTTTTCTTTTAAGTTATAATAGAACTATTTGTATCAAGTGGGCGCAAACATGAATTTGTCTCTTTCTGAGCATTTTCCCCTTGACCCCCCCCCCCTTTTTTTGTTTTGCTTCGTATAAGTCCTTCCAGCAATCATCAAAACTTTTGAGGTTCAAGGAGAGTAGCTTGGTGACGTGCAAACTGTTACTGGTCTGAACACACAACTCTTCATACTAATCAATTCAGTGGGGCAGCGAAGGGGGGAGAGGGGCAAAATCCCATAGGTGAGGAAAATCCATTTTATCCACCAGTTTGAAGGCAATTTTGGCTACAACAAGAGTACATCTGCCTCCAGCTTGATCATTGGCTATTCCGGACTGAGGAGTCCAAAATAAGGACGAAACCGTGGTCTCAGGATATCATGACTGAGTTGTGAGTGTATAGGGCAGTAGCAGCTGACGTCATCCTGGGAGACAAACAAACACGACGTGCTGATGACAACTAAACATACTCGAAACGTCGTCTGCTTTTCTTTCCGAGGATTTGCTCTGCACTTTTTTCTTGTACATTTGACTGTTATTTTGGCCCGTTCTTTTTTCAGTTTTGGCTTGTTTTGTTTGTTCTTCATACTGATGCTTCATTTTCAACGCATCATCATTTTAAAAAAAGTATTATTTCTTGAACTTTCCGTGTTTTTAACCACTGAGTAGAATAACAACAAACTGTCTGCTAATATGCTTGTTTTGATAGGATTTGATTGTTCTTAATGCATTAAATGTTCATAAACTGTGCAGTTATCGATCCTTCTTTTTCTTTTTTTGTATTTGTACGGCAAGTTAAAAACGCATCAGTTTAAAATTTATTTTTACTTAATAAATACGGATCCAATTTGTTAATAATCCTGATTTTACCAATGTATCTTCTTTTTGCTTCGTTATGAAGGCTTTCACAAGACTAAAAACACATTTTACAATTAAAAAAGGCTAGAAAAACAACTGCGCACTCGCAATACCATGCTATACATACGGTAAACAGGGAGTTGCTTGTCCACCAGGAACGGTTGCCAGGCTCCGTTGCTATGCAAAAAGCACGTGGCTGCTACTGCCCTATATCCTGGAGAGTACTGTACAATTCTTCATCGGCTAAAATTAAGATTTCTGTTTCTTTAAAACCCCATAGGACTCTGCTCGCCTCCCGTCAAAATTATCCCGCGAGATTTTCAGAAAAGGAACATGCCACGCAGGTTACAGCTCACCCTGAAAAAGTATCGTTCTAGTTCTTGCGTCACTGGAACTTCCCTAGAGTCTCCAACCCTACCCAGCCCTGCGACTGCATTCACACAAGAGTACCTATATGAAGACGTAGTATTCAAGAGTAGCGACAACAGCCGAGTTCGAATAGGACAACCGGTTACAAGCAGAAACGGGGTTGCCGTGAAGCTGCAAGTTTGGCTTCGTACTCGCCCAAGGGTTTTATTTCTAAAAAATTGTCACTAACGGTGTGGTGTGACGGTGAGCGTGAACAAGAGTAGGAGAGGTCTTAAGCTTTACACGAATGCGATAATGCGTGATGTTGGTAATTTGTTCGAATTTGATTTTAACTTTAATAAAAGCAAAAGGTTAGCAGTATTTAAAAAGTATTTCCTCGAACTCAAACCTCTGAAAAACGATTAGTGTTCCAATGTAATGATACTCTTAAGGTTTTAAAACAGCGAAAACTGTATTTAATTGATCCAAAGAAAAGGAAGAAATAAAAATAGTAGGTGACTGAATACTAACTAGTAAGTAAATTCATCGCGCGTTTTTGTTTTATTATTAAGTTTACCATCAGGAAGATTTTTGAGTACAACAATATTTCGTTCTTGATATCAAAAGCTAAAAAAAAAAAAAAAACTGTTATTTATTTTTTTTAATCTAGATTTCAATCTATCTTAAATGTTTCACAGTTGAACAAAAAATAAAATTAAAATATGAATAGGAAGAAATTTGAAAGAGTAATTAATGCAATAGTATCCACTCAATAATGTGATCACTTCCAGAGAAAGTGATTTTCATAAATTAACGACTGACTATTCAGAAAAAATTTCTAAATTGTTTTAAAAAAAATTAAAAAACACATTTTGAGTTTAAAAATAGAATGAATAAACTCTTATCTTATTTTCATGTGTGTAATACTGTCATAATATTATCTTGCTACAATTTTGTAAATTTAATTCATGTGAATCAACTACAAGGCTCCAATATCAGTTTGTTTTTGTGTAAATATCTAGTAAGTTTTTGATTAACGTAGAAGTTGCAGTGATACTTTGATCAGTTTTCCCAGACTCAAAAACTCTCAAAATGTAAGATATAACACAGATTTTTTGTAAAAAAAATCTAACAGACGAAAGTGTTGTCTGGTCATTAAAAAAAAAAAAAAAAAAAAAACATTTCTATTTTAGAAACCTGATAACATTAAGCAATGTGATAATTTTGACATTCATACAAATGAATAAACTCTGGACCAAGTGAGTATGAAAAAAATAAACCGTGATCACATTAAGAGGAAACTACTGTTTCAGAAGCATATAGAAGGTTTAAACAAGGTAACCTTTCTCCCCCTCCCCTAGGCATTTCAGTCGCTCAGCGGGCACTTATGGTTCAAAGATCAATTTGTATAAAGTTGAGAACTGAAATTATTTTAAGAAGTGGTAATTTTCATTTTCAATCAGATGCACGTAAAAATATTCAGCAATTAATTAAGTGTTGGGGGGGGGGGGTGTAATTTAAGGTATTACAAATTTTGAACACATAGGAATGACAAAGAACTGTATCTATTATTTTATATTTATTTCTCTGCATTATACATCATACAAAACTTTTCAACAATGTTTACACATCAAAACAATACTGGATAAAAGTTTAGTAGACAAAGTCAAAACCATTCACAGCACCAATACAGGACTTTTAGATAAATTCAATTTTTGTTGGAAAAAATGTTTATAACTTATATTAACAGATATTTCTAAAACAATTTAGTATGAAGAAAATGAGAATCTGTAGCTTAAGTTACACGAATCAAGTTACACTATGCAATCTGTGTCGTCACGATTAGTCCTTGATGTACATCCAGCAAACCATGGCAATAGATGTTCTGTTGTTCACCGAGATGGGATTTCCATGCCAATAGCCTATGCATAAATAATTTAACAATAAAATTC
>JAXGGA010011173.1:0-43525 GCA_038373865.1 Uloborus plumipes
CGGATTTGTAGACATAGAAAATCGTTTCATGATGATAAACTTTGTCTTTTTCTACGAATTTAAATTGTTTCAATGTAAATAAAGTAATATTTCCCTTTTCCGTATTTGTGAAATATTTAAGTAACAGGTCTGTCTCAAAACTCAAATTTTCGGAGACTCAAATTCAAGACCAATTGACTCGGAAAAAACAAGTCACTATTTTGTCTCATTTTCAAGCAAGTCAGTTTTAACAGTGTATTTCATCGCATCACATTTTTCCCGACGGTTCGGTAGTCTCTGTAAATATTAGTATCATTATCTTCCTTAGGGCCTGTAGAAAAGCTACGGCAACTTCCCCAAAAGAAAATACGGCATCTTAGCCAAAGGCATCAAACTCTATTTCGGGTACTCAACAGAGTGGTGAAAGTGACAAAACTCTATAAAAGCACCCCTTAAACCGGCGGTAAATCAAAACCCATTGATGTATTGCCCTCAGTCTGCCTGCTTTTTCATTCCAACTGACTGTCTAGCTGTTTTTGTTGATGCTTGTGGGTGAAACACATGATACACTGTTAAATATACTGATTGCACAAGAATCCTTTAAGGGTGAAACGTTGTAGCACCAGCGGCACCCCTGAGGTGTGCCACTTGACTCTCTATGGCACCCTTGAAGATGCCATTTGGCTCCTTCGGGTGCCATGGTTCACCCATGGGGTGCCATAAGACCCCATAGGGTGCCACATGGAGCCAAATGGCACTCCTCAGGGGGTGCCGCTGGTGCTACAACAAGGTGCCTTGTACAACCCGTAGTTTTAAGTGTACGGCATCTTCCTCCAATCTACCTTATTGCATCACTTTGCTGCTGGTTTTAATTCAAGCCTCATTTTCGTGCGCCCCGTAACCATTCTGAATAGTTTGAAGAGAAGTCTTCTAATATTCAGCGGTAATTTCCCGCCAATACTCCGATGAAGACGGATATCGATTCTGAATATCGATTCCTTCTTTTGTTTCAGAGGCTATTTGCCGTGACGAATGCGTGTAAGCTGAACCATCTTCATCGTCTGCGGCTAAGAGCCCCGTATTGGCATCAATATTTAATACTCGCCTTGATAGATGGCAGCCATACGAGACCAATTAGCGGTCGATGAGTAGTCACTGGCTTGCCTGGAACCGTAACGGAAAACTGCCACGTGTTATAACTTTCACTTAATTGGTTAGCTGCGAGAGAAAGCAGGCGATTATTGATTGCCGGGACGTGTTTATTGGGCGGCGTGTGTATTATTAATGCTTGCCGGGGTATATTTGGAATGGGCAGTCATGCGGTACATTTCACTATTGATGCTGGCTGGATGGGGGAGCGCGGAGATCGGGGCTTGAATAAATTGGCGGACTTGGAGTCAATGGATGCAAAGTATGCTTTTCGTGGACGGAACTGTTTAGTTCGCAAACGAAAGTAATTTCGTAAACTATCTTTAAATTAATTTAAAGAAACTAAAAAAATACGCTTTTAGATACACTTATAATACATCAACACATATAATATAGTTTAGTCTTTAGTATTAAATTAAATACATTACTTTTATATTTGCAAAGAGCTTGAGTTTTATCTTCTATTCAGAGTTACATGCAAGAAACTGAAACACTTATAATACTCGTACATCAACATGTAATATAATTCAGTTTTAAGAATAAAAAAATAGTATTAAATTTATTGCTTTTATATTTGTAAAGAACGGAAATTTTATTTTTTATTCAGAGTTACATACAAACCCATTTGTGAAAATAATAAAAGCGTATTAATAAATAGAAAGGAAACTGTAATGTTTGTGTAACCAGTTTTTAATTGATTCAGATCTGAGGTTTTTCTTACTCATTAATCATTTTTAATCTGATAAAATTTTAACCCAAGAGGATTTTTCATACATAAAAACAATCTATTGGAAAAATTTAGATACATAACCGAGGAATAGAGAGCATTCTTTCACATACATAAAGCACCAATCATCAGGACTCCAATAAATTGAGCTATCCGGTTGATCGTAACATGCCAGCCCTTATCACGGGCCGGTACCTTTTATTACCACTGCGCAAGCGAAACTGAAAATCCTCAATGCATAAAAGAATGAGGGTTTAGGATAAAGGAGAAATGAAGCTCAAGACAATAGAATTTTAATAACTTATATCTTAACTTTGATAAAGTCTGCCGAAGGATTGGTGCTGTGGTTAAGACGCTGGCCTTTCACCCCCAAAGGCGATATGGATCAAACCTTGCTCCAGTCAGTGGATTTTCAAAGTGCGAAAAATCGAACGCGTCCATGTCGTATGATTATGCATCATGTAAAAGATTCCTCGAGTACTTGTTTGGCATGGAGCATCTCTTGGCAAAATTAAACTCCTAGTGTCGTGTCGCATCGAACACTGCCTCCATCTAGTGTGGAAACTGGGTGCGATGCACTAGGTCGGCAAATGGGTCGAAGCCAATACACTGAAAAAAATAAAGAGTTGTTTTTACAGTATAATACTGGCAGCAGAGGTTCCAGTTTAAAACTAAAATACACAGTAATAAACTAAAATTAGCAAGCACTACACCGCCAACTCGGCTGTTTCGATCCATGGACAGCAGTTTCGAGCTTATTGTGCTCTCATCAGCATGGAATACGAAAGTAGTAGAGTTGGAGGCAAAAATCCTTTTGTAAAGCAAAGAGAGCCAAAAAAAAAAAAATACTGGTTGCTAATGTAAAATTAGAATACCAGCGAGCGACCGCACTTGGTACGGTACAACTCGTAAATTTTTTAGGCAGAGCTCAAGGTATAAAGCAGTGAGTAACCGCCCCTAAGCAAGGGCTAAGGCAGAAACATGCAATACACCGCCAACTCGGTTATTAGTGTAAAATTAGAAATTTTACAGTTTATTGCTGTAAAATTAACAATTTTTACAGTTTATTACTATAAAATTTGCTGTATTATTCTGTGAAAACAACATCATTTTTTTACAATGTAGGCAGCCCTGTTTGAAACGAACAAACTTTAATAAAGTCTGTAGAAAACTAGATCCGGTCTTGTCAGGTTCGGAACAAAACATTGTCAAATATAAATTAAAAAAAAAAAAAAAAAAAAAAAAAACCTACAACTTAAGAAAAAAAGACTTCAAACTTTTTCTCTCTGTCTCTCAAATGAATTTGTCAACAGTAGCGTCCTTCTATACAATTCCAAAATGGAAAAGAAAAATTTTCGAAAATTTATTCATCCTTCTCTTAGACGTGTTCAATTACTGTGCTGTTCACACCTTTTCCTATAAATCCCTTCAAAACGGAAGCAAAGCTATAAAAGTTACCCCTTTAAAAATAATACATATTAATCGAAAAATATTTTGAAGTTCATTAACCATTTGCCTTAGTTTTTAATGATATTATATAATTCTGAAAAAACGTTGTGGATCATTGGCGGAAAAAATTGTCAGTTATTTTCGTTATATTTCATTGCCAGCGTATTACCATTTGGTTTAACACAGACCTCTCGACACAAAACAAATAAGTTAGAAAGCTTCTCCAGATATAACGTTTCCTCTTATTTGCGAACGATTCCAAACGACTTTTTTCTTTTTCAAATCACTTTCATTTCTCACGTGAGTTTAAAAAAAAATCCTGCAATAATCCAAAACGGATGTCAGAATTTTACAAAGATTCCACCGAAACCTTTTCCCTCAGCTATCCTTATTTCACTGCCATCCTCTGACGCAAAATTCCGACTATTAATTTTCCTGTATGATGTCTTCCCAGTTTAGCTCGGGGACATTGCGCCAGACAAACGCAATCGCTGCTCTTCTGTAACCGTATTTGTTCCGCATTCATACCGTAGCGATAAGAATTTAAACACAGGGCGGCAACACCGGCGCTTCTCTCTTTCCGCTGTTTTTTTCGACTCTAAATATTTATCCTGACTTTGTGAAGTCTAAGAGTTTGTCATTAGAGCCTTCTCTTTGCTTAGTACGCTTTGAGGAACTGTCAAAAAGCATCAAGCCTCCTTTTTATGTATCGTCTTTGACTGTCAGGGTAATTTCGAAGTGAATTGAGTGTGTGTCCTTTTGATATTCTCCCTAGAGATGTTTTAGATGCCAATGGCTAGTACACTGTAAAAATGAATGTTGTTTTTACAGTATGATACAGCTATTATTACAGTAATTCTACAGCAGTAAACTGTAAATTGCTAGTTTACAGTAATAAACTGGAAAGTTGCTAGTTTCAGTTTATTACTGTGCATTTTACAGTTTTAAACTAGAACCACTGCTGCCAGTAGTACACTGTTATTTTTACAGTATAATACAGCTAAATTTCACGGCAATAAACTGTAAAATTTCTAACTTTACAGTGAGAAACTGTAAAATTGATAGTTTTACAGTTTATTTCTAAGCATTTTACAGTTTTAAATTGGAACCGCGGTTGACAGTATTATACTATAAAAACAAGTTTCTATTTTGCAGTGTACGTATTGGATGTGCCATACCTGTCATTATCAATCACATTGCTCATTCAAACATTACAAACAGAACTGTTCCTCTTTGTGCAATTTTGATTGTCTCCCCCCCCCTAGAAAGACAACATTTTAAAACCATTCAAGGGTTTTCCTGCTTCTAATGTTTTCTTTCTTTTTTTTGTACTTTTCTATCCTTATTTTTACTTTTTCGAATAGCTAAGTAACATTTGTTTTGTAAAATCGAACTAAAACAGGAAAATTATAATTCAACATCAAAACAATATTATTATGCATTAGGAAAAAGCACTAATCGCATCCGAGAGAAATCGATCTAAATCCAGACCTTTATTCAGCTTCCCTACAGAAATGTTCGGTATAGTTTCATTAAAAAATCAAAGGAAAAATAATTCGTTGTTCATTGAAATTCTAGATTGTTTATGGGAAAGTTTCATCAATTACTGTTATTTTCTGCTCTTTTAATCATTATCCTTTTCCGTACTACTCTTAAAGCAAATGTGAAAAAAAATTTGTTTATTGGTTTCAAATTTTCAAATATCATGAAATTGCAACTCCAGTTATGAGCACAACGACAGAAAATCCGCGTCCTAAAATACATTTTTGTTTACCAGAACGAACTCCTTTACATCTAATTGATTTTAACGAGCGGTTTCTGAAAGTACAACTCCAATGACTTGGAGAAAATTAGGAGGACGTGTTAGAGATATTTCAAGTGCTATACTTAGAGTTCATCGGATACGGCAGAAAAATACTTGGTGCAATCAGAGGGAAAAGGATATCTCTTTCCCGCCAATTTTCTTCCTTTCCTTCCCCTTCCGCGACTAGTTACAAATCCGTTACAGATAAGCGCCCATCAGATGCGCCCAAGTTTGTCCAAATCGCCAAAGTCAAGCTCGAAAATCGCCCTCTGAAGGAACACTGAACGCATAGAAATCGAACCCAATTAATTCCATTTTTTGCGAATTAGAGCGTTCTCCGGGGATCGCGAGAGAACGTTCTCTGGCACTTTCCCACACCCTCATTAACATGCATTACCTTGTAAGGAAGTCGTGTTCTTACACAACCGAGTAAACAGCCCTCTGGATACGATCCAATTGTCTTTGTAGAACTATCCGGGAAGGCTAAAGCGTTCTTCGACCAGTAATCGTTTTTATTAGAAAACAGCAGAATCTTCGCGTGGGAAATGGAAGATATCCGATATAGAATCTCCGAAAGTAGTTAAGCCCGGAGGGTGGTGTTTCCGAAGAACACTGTATCTTTGGTCGAAGAAAGAGATAAAAGCATTCTTCGACATGAACGGTTTCATCTTCGAGCGTCCATTTTCCCCTTTTTTCAATCCAAAGAACATCTTTTTCTATCGTTAAGTCGAAAATGGTAAAAAAATAAATAAAACCGGTAAGTGGCTCTAAATTTCGAGCGAGTAGAATGTTGCGTTTAAGGGTAATTTTCTAATCTTGGAGAATGGAAAACAATGCTCGGACGATGGGACTTCTCACGAGAACCACCATTGCTCTTTTCACAAATGGATGATTTCTGGGGTCAGACTTTGACTGGGGAAATTAACATTTTTTAGAACTAAGCCATCATCGAATTACTGGGTAGAATACATACATTGAAAATTTTAATCATTTGCTATTTTAATCCCAAAAACATCTTTTTCGATTGTGTGAGTAGAAGAGGGCAAAAAGTGAATTCAATTGGTAAGTGGCTCTAAATTTTGAGTGAGTAGAATAATGTATTTAAGGTTAATTTTCTAATATGCTAGGACGATGGGAAGTTTCACGAGAACTACCATTGCTCTTTTCACAAATGGGTGATTTCTGGAGTCAGAATTTGACTGGGGAAATGACCATTTTTTTAGAACTGAAGCCGTCCTCAAATTACTAAGAGGAATACATACATTTATATTGAATATTTTAATCCCAAAAATTATTTCAATTGTCTGAGCAGAAGAGGGTAAAAAGTAGATTCAATTGGTAAGTGACTCTAAATGTCGAGTGAGTAGAATATTGCATTTAAGGGAAATTTTCTAATCTTGTAAAGTAGAAAACAATGCTCGGACGAAGGGAAGTCTCACGAGAACGAGAATCACCATTGCTCTTTTCAGAAATGGATGCTTTCTGAGGAGTCAAACTTTAACTGAAGAAATCAACATTTTTTCAGAATCAAAGTCGTCAAATTACTGGGTAAAATAATCTACACAACACACCCATATTGAAATTTTTAATCATTAGTTATTTTAATTTCAAAAACATTTCTTTCAATCGGGTAAGTAAAAAATGGCAAAAAATAAGTTGAATCGGTAAGCGGGTCTAAATGTCGAGCGAGTAGAAAAACGGTTTAAGGTAATTTATACAGATCTACATATACAGAAGCTCAACGACAAAAAAAAGTCTCACAATATGTTCTTCAACGACTTTGTAATGTTTGAAATTACAAGAACCGCATTTTTTAAACCAAGATGTGACGCTGGTAAATATCTAGTTCGGTTTAACTTAAAGAATTTCTAATTATGCACAAATAAAGGTTCCTTCTTTCATCTTCACAATAAGCCGTATTTGTTCTTCCTGCTAATTTTAATAAACTTAGCAGAGCTCTGAAAAAGGGTCAAAATTTTCTCATCTGAGGAGTAAAAAGAAATGGCTATGTCTCAGGAACAAATATTTTTGAGGGAAAAAAAACTTTGAAATACAGAATTCAGATCCTTATAACGGTATGGATTTTCTGTTAACTACGGTGCGATAAAGGAAAAAAAATAAAAAATAAAAATAATGAGCAGTTATTCTATTCTCCTACGATTCAGAACTGGTTTATAGTTGAAATTCCCTGTTCATGCGTGCAATTTTTAATGTCCAAAAAAGAAGACGGAATTAAGCAATTAAATAAAATAAATACAATATTTTGGAAGACAATGCTACTTGCGTCCTTGATATCTTTAATTTACATATGCCTCCTAAGTGGAGATAAATAAGTAAGACATTTTGGCAAGGAAGTTTTTTGTCATAAATCCCATAAAGATGCTGCGGTAAAGTTTACCCAAGTAGCACACTTCGTTTTTTAAAGGTTGTAAAATGGTTATTAACGTTGTAACAACCGCTTAAAAACGTTTATAAAACGTTTAAAGGTTATTTGTGCTACCTGGGTAAACTACTGACTGCCCATGATTGCTATGGCAAACCATATCAATAACATAGCCATTCTTCCACCTAGTAAATCCAAACACGTAATTCGGGCATTATGAATGCCGATCATCTTGTTATATGGCCAAAACTTAACAAAGAGTCTCACAAGCGCGGAAAGATCACCATCAGACCAAAGACCTTATCCCAAGTAGCACACTTCGTTTTTTAAAGGTTGTAAAACGGTTATTAACGTTGTGACAACGGATTAAAAACGTTTATAAAACGTTTAAACGTTTTTTGTGCTACCTGGGATATGAACTCGTTGTAAAAATTACCTTTCTTATATGTTATTTTTATTGTTGTTAATTTTAAAATATTTCATCTTACTTCCCTTTGTTGATTTGTTCAAGGTCTCATTTCTATTGTTTGTTTTCTTATCCTTCTTATTATTATATGATACCCGCGCAGTCTTAAATATACCGATTGATTTTTCCAATATCCAATAAAGCAATAGACTACAATTAACATAAACTAATTTACCTGTGACACTTTGAAATGATTGCATTTCAAATGATATTTGCTGTAAACTCAGAAGGAAAAAAAAAGCTCTAGAAATGCTATAGGAATTCATCTACGCTATAAATACGCCCTTAAATATAAAAAAATGGGAAACATTCAATGGTAACTGTGAGGTCACACAATCAGTTGAAGTGGACAACAATGGATGCCTTCATATGTATCTGCGAGTCTCAATCTACATATATTAGCGAGTTTATAATGCAGTTAAAACAATATCGCCCGTCAAAGCAGGCAGAGTCACACTCCAATGCGTAAATAGTTGTACAAAATGTACTCCCGTGCATGCGCTTGACTGACCGGTACATTGTGGGACATCATTATCCTCATCACCTACCATTGTTCTCTGGAAAGGGCAACTTCCTGCAAAAGCCAGATATTTCGGAAGACTGGAAAAAATAAATAAAAATACGTGAGCACTTAAGAAGAAAATAGCCCGCCATTTCGCTCAGATGGGGCTGGCTTTTTCTTATTCTATTAAAGCATATCGCACGTTTCAATCGTCTTTGATTTTCTCTCTTCGAGCTCCAGAGATTGGGTGGGGTGATAAAGAATTCGAACGCCGATCTAATTCGATGTCAAAATCATTACTGACTGCTTGTGTCCGTTGCAAGTTTGGACACGTGGACAATCTAGGAATCGTTCACCGCGTGATCATTGGTGCGTTCTATCTGACCATGTAGGTTCCTCCCTCATAATGTTGGGCTATTTTTTTTTGCCATTTCGTATCGTTCCAAAATAGAATAACTGGTAAACAAATCTCGAGGAAAAAAGTCGGTTACTCAATGACCACTCTTCTAATTTTGGAACGGATCAGTTTCTTGCTGTTTTTCGAATATGATTGGTCAAACTGAAATGAAATGAATACACTAAATTTGCGCTTACCAGGAAACTACTGAATATTTTGAAAACCGTTGAAAACACCATTACGGTCTATTGGAAGACTAAATAAGGTAATTTCCATCTAGTTTTAACCCAACAGCAGAAGTATTCTTGCGAATGCAGTAACTGATCAGTCACGTTTTGAGGTAGCAACAATGATAAATTTTATTCGGTACAACCTTATGTGTGGCCTTATGTTTACATTGGATAGCAGGATGATCTGGTTCCGCCTGAAATGATTTCCTTTCGCTAACTTATTTTGAAATTATTTTAACAGAATAATTGTAACATTTCATTCCTACTGTTTCAATTTTCTGTGCTGCCTGTGAAGCAAATGATTGCTGGCGTTTCAAGTTCACATTTTTAGATTAAGGAAGCAAAAGTTGTTTTTTTCTTCACCGCCAAGTGCTAAAAATAAATGATCCTTACGTTTCGTATCTGTTTACAGTATGGATATTGTTTGTTGTTCATATAAGGATTATTTCCTTCTCAATATCTAAAAACTTAGATGAGGGTAGCTTCCAAATGGGTGGTTGACCAAATCTCTCCCTAGAACTATTTTTTTCCCTTCCGTGAGCAGTCAGTGGTTAGAGTCACAAATGTTTTGAGGGAATCTCTCCAATATCGCCAAACTGATATGAGGTTTTGTCTCTCTAAGGATATCTTGCCAATATTGTCAAACTGATACTGGATTTATCCTCGGCTTTTTGACATTGCATTTCCACATAGTCTCTAAAATATGAAACCTGCTCTGTTCGTAGTCGGTTTCACATATGCTTGAATAATAGAGAGAGGAAATATTATATTTCGTCTGTATATTATTCAAGCTTATGTGCATATTATTCAAACATACTTTCTGTCTTTATTTCAAAAAATTAAGAAACATAACTCGTGGTGAGATGAAATAAAAATAATAAGCAACAAATTGTTTGACTTGGATCCAAAACCAACTCCTGACGCAATCCTTTACATTTCCTTTATATTTCAAGTTTGCCTTTCATTTCGGTTTGAATAAATCATTGTTGTGTTTTTTTATTTGCTTGGTCATTAATGTAGTCGTTCTCAACCTGTGAAAGCCAAAATTAGATACAAAGGAGCGGTCATGAGGGCCATGATATCAGTCAAATCGTCGGCTATATTTTGTTACGTGGAAGAAACTTTGCCGTAAGTTTCATCGCATTTTAGCAATTAATCTGGCTATAAATTATTGTTAGAAACATAAATCTAATCGAATAAAAGGAATTCAACGTATGTAAAAAAAACTTGAGGTAGAGCCATAAAAAGTATACCACCTTTTCATTCTTAACAATTTCACGTAGGTCATTTACCAATCAGACTACCTTATAAGATAAATAAACAATACGCAAACATCCGAAATAATACCATTCTTTCCCCAAGCATAAAACCTGATGAATCGCCTCTATAACTGCCACATAATATGTAAATAACAAATGTAGCCTGAGATCCATGTCGCGTGCACTCCTAATATTTGTATCCAAACTCATCGGCACCACCTGTTTAATGCCTCTCCCATCCTGAATTCGATTGTAATGGAGGGGCAGAACATATGCTACACGTTCCGATCGCCCCCCCCATCCCCCCCCCAATCGAAAACAGATCGATCATTATTACCGTCACGAGCATACGAGGCCTATGAAAACAAAACAGAAGTCAATAATGTAACGCTGCTGTTACGTCGTAGTCCGATAAGCGACTATTAAGGCTGTTAATTAGCACGTTTTGGACCGCTGTTGCGCAAAATCACGGGGCGGAACCATTGCTGGCCACGGTCCGGTGGATGTTTTAATTTCGATTCAGTCGTAAGTGGTTGTAGTGTTGTTAATTTTTTTTTTTTTTTGTCGCCATCGCACGCCAAGCGCTGTGTGTGCCTTTTGCCAGTTGACTTTCATTAATATACATGCTCGTCGGGAGTAGGGAAGCTATTAATTATTCTGCACGGATGCTGTTACATCCTTTTAATAGATTCAGCACAGTTATTGTGCCCGGAGTGGTTTATTGATTTCGTGGTTTTGTAATGAACGATGTATTGGTTGGGATAGATTATAGGAGAAAATGCATTTGACGTTAAAAAAAAAAAAAAAAAAAAAAAAAAACTTTTTCTGACAAATTAAAGTTTTTACAATCAGTATCTGCAGTCAAATTTTAAAACATAGTGTGTGTGTGTGTGTTTCTTTCGAGTACTTTTCTTTTCTTTTTAACTTTGAATGCTATATACAGCTAACTTTAAACTCGTCATTATTTAAAGTTTATTTAAAAGGAAAATGTTTTCAATTCCGATCTGAAGAAAAATTAAAACATTTTTTTAATGTTTTAATTTCGATTTTGCTGTATGTGGCTGTCGCGTTGCCATTTTTTTTTTGTCTGACAACAACAGTCGCCATCGCACGCCAAGCGCTGCGTGTGCCAGTTGACTTTCATTAATATACATGCTCGTCGGGAGTAGGGAAGCTATTAATTATGCTGCGTGGATGCTGTTACATCCTTTTAATAGGTTCAGCACAAATATAGTGCCAGGAGTGGTTTATTGCTTTCGCGGTTCTGTAATAAACGATACATAAGTAGGAGGATACTTTTGTTTAAATAAAGTACGGTTTTGTACATTAGAAAAAAATGTTTTTTTCCTGCCAAACTAAATTTATTATAATCAAGGACTGCAACCATGCTTTGAAGCGTTTTGTTATCCGTTCCTTTATTCATTTATTTATTTCAAAAAAAAAAGAAAAAAGATGAACAAATGAGTGAGATAGATTCCAAGGGCGGATCCAGAAATCTTCTAAGGGAGGGGCGATTGTTTTTATTCCTACTTGCCCCCCCCCCCTTTTTTTGCCACATATCCTGGTTAACGCATGTTTATTACAAATGTTTCGGTCTTCAATTTCGATGAAATTCTAAGTCAGAGCCCTAAATTCCAAACACTTCTCATAGTATCATCGAACATCATCTAAAATTGCCTTTTTTGACCTTCAAAGTCGAAAAACTGCTGGAGAAGAATCCCTCAAGGGAGGGGCGATCGCCCCCATCGCCCCTCCCTTGTATCCGCCCCTGATAGATTCTTATCTTTTCTTTGCGAATTTCGATGCTCAATAGCTAAGTACTCCATGTCTCAAAAATCTTAAATTTTGCATAAATTTCAGTCCATCTTTTCGGATTTTTCATTAATTTAAGGTATCATACACTCAAAGTACAAAATTGACCCTCATAAATAGTATTATTGGAAAAGTTATACCATAATACCATGAAGCAATCATAAAAAAATCATATGTAAATTAACAAATGTGCACAATTGTGGTACATTTTAAATAAAAGATAATGTCAAAAAACCGTAATGTCAAAAATAAAAAAGTTCAATGAAAATAGACATCATGCTCCATATAAATTAACTTAAACTTCTTTGGTACTTGTAATTTCTTCAAAATTTTGGTTGTTACTTGCACATTTAACACGTTTACAAAAAAAGAAAATTTGTAAAAAGAAAATTTTTTGCGCAGTATGGAATTTGAAACTTTCAAGTTATATAGAACTGGAATTATATCCTTTTTAAAGTAAATTTTAAATGCAGTTACAAGTAGAAAAATTTAAATGCATTTAAATTTTATGTACTGACTTGTGAAATTCATCTTAATATGACTTAAGAGCATCAAGAATCTGAGAGAGTGTCACGCCTGTGATTCATGACGTCTCAGATTTTTTCTAAAAACTTACCAAATGATTATTATCTTATTGAAAGACCAAATCCAGAATGTTTTGCTCTAAAGTTGAGTTGTTTAATTTTTATGGATCCCTAAAATTGAAGCTGCGGCATCAAAAATTAAGCGGATTTTCAAGACATGGAAGTTGCTGTGAGCCTAAACTCTTACCAGGAACTGTTGAACTCTAATTTTCTTTTTGTATATGGAATACAGAAGGTTCAAACTTTGCAAAATGAATGTTAAATTTGAGGTAAGTTGTTGCCGTAAGGTCAGTGAAGGCCCTCAAAACAAGGCATTTTTGACGTTTTTCAGCGTTTTTGAGGTCCAAAAACAGCTTGTACATTTCAGCTGGCACGACAAAAGTAGTGTCGTTTGAAAGACCAGTGTAAGCACTTTAAAATAATGTATAAATAACCGAGGAAAGTTCAACGTGCTTTTAGTTGCGTAAGGCCGAAATATGAAAAAAGTTCCTGGTAAGAGTTTTGGCTCACAGCAACTTCCATGTCTTGAAAAACCGCTTAATTTTTGATGCCGCACCTTCACCTTTAGGGATCCATAAAAACTAAACAACTCAAATTTTGAGCAAAACATTCTGGATTTGGTCTTTCAATAAGATAATAATCATTTGGTAAATTTTCGGAAAAAATCTGAGAGGTCATAAATCACTTCATAATGCTAGGCGTGACAGTTTCTCAGATTCTTGCTCTTAATATGTCGCGATTTTTTAAACTTTTCATTTATAGTAAGCGGTACCACGCCCCACCCACGCTGAAGCATTTATGAAAACTGATATTGTGTTAAAAGAAAATGGAAAATAGCACCTAATACTTTTCTAAATGTGGGTCTAGATGCTGTGCCAAATGGATCAGCGCTAACAAACACGAAATAAATTATTTATTATTAAAAAACGAAACTCACAGGGTGAGGCGAATCACCCTGACAGTCAGGCAATTCGCCCCACTCCACTTGGATACATGCGCGACTTAAAATAGCATTATAAAAATTATTATAATTAAGAAAAGTGGAATTATTTTGCTAAATTATTGCAAATCTTTATGTGAGTAACATACTGAAAAATAAAATTAGATTTAAGTTTAGAAAATGAGATTTTCCATGATTTTGTCTCATACTTTAGATTTTTATTGCCACATTTCCCTTAGATTTCCTTTAAAATCTGAATTACTGGTAGTAATCAGTAGAAAATTACTGTATGTTATTACCGACATTTCTTTATAAACCACTACTTCTAAAAAAAAAAAAAAAAAAAAAAAAGAGGCGTGGGTAAAATCATCAAAACTAATAACTGCAACATTTAACCTGCCGGGGCGACTCTGTTGTTGTTGTTGATTTCAGCACTCCTATACGCAGAGCACGAGTTGATATATCTACCCGATTTTAGGTGTAATAGGTACGGCTTCCGTTTTTACGAGCACCATTAAGGAGGAAGTCCAATTTAGCTCAACATACATGCCATGACTTGTTCATAGAGCAGTCAGTCACATTCAACACATGCATTCACACAGAGAAGGGACAATAACAGAAGAGAGAGAAAGTACATCCCTGCTCGAGACTGGATTCGAACTCGGGGTCTTCCCATTCTGGTCATACTTATCTAATCACAACACTACAAAAAATAAATGTTGTTTCTACTGTACAATACAGCTAATTTTACAGTAATTTTACAGTTATGAACCGTAAAGTTGCTAGTTTACATTTTATTACTGTGCGTTATACAGTTTCAAACCGGAACCTCTGCTGCCAGTATTATACTGCTGTTTTTACTGTATAATACAGCTAATTTTATGTCAGTTAACTGTAAATTTGCTAATTTTGCAGTAATAAACTGTGAAATTCCTAGTTTTACAGTAACAAACTGTAAAATAGCTGGTTTTACAGTTTATTACAATGCATTTTACAGTTTAAACTGAAACCTCTGATTTCAATACAAAACAGTAAAAATAAGTTCATTTTTTGGGAGTGTAGACAAGGTGGTCGGTTCGAATTACTCTAATGATAATTTTTGTTTCTTTAAAATAATAATAACAAAAACACATTTTAATTCTTTTCTAGTTAATTTCATTCATCATGAACAACTTTTTACACACCAAAATCAGGTTTTTTTTCTTCCGGTATCGAAATCAGAAGGAAATACACTTAAACAGTTAATTCTATACCCCACACCTTTTTCTCATCGCACGCGTCATCATAGATGAGCGATGCATTATTTATTAGCGGCATCACTGTTGTCGGAGCTCTTAGGGTGAAGCTGATAAGGCCCGCAGCACTCATCCATACTTCCTTCGCGTGCGCCCATCTCGATGGAGTTGTGTTGAGTTGTAGAGTCAAGCAGTTTTCGCCTACAGATTCGATGTGAATCAGAGAATGAGTCATTGAGATGAGAATGAATGGTAACTTACTAGTCACAACAGAAGTTAGAACACTGCAAAAAAAACTGTTGTTTTTTGAGTATGATACTGGCAGCAAGGTTCCAGTTTAAAGCTGTAAAATGCACAGCAATAAACTGTAAAATAAGCATTTCTGCAGTTTATTACTGTAAAATTAGAGCTTTTGCAGTTTATTACCATAAAATTAGCTGTATTATAGTGTGAAAACAACAGTACAATACTGGCAGCAGAGGTTCCAGTTTAAAACTGTCAAATGCATAGTAAAAAACTTTAAAATTAGTAATTATCAGTTTATTCGTGTAAAATTGGCAATTTTAGTGAACTGCTGTAAAATTAGCAAATTTTCAGTTTATCACTATAAAATAAGCTGTATTACACGGTAAAAACAACATTTATTTCTAACAGTGTAACTGTTTAAAGTTTGTTTTCGACATCAACTTTTTATATTTCATGTTAAATTGTACATACACATGGCAATGAATTTTCAGTGGCACTCTAGCTCTGAGGAGGAAGCTTCGCCTCGAATACCGGAGATTGTGTGTTCGATTTCCGCCGGAGACCAGGGTGACTGGGTAAAAGCACCAGTAGTCGGCCATTTAAATCTTTTGTTGATCTTGGCTAACCTAGAACTTTCAGCTATCAATACAGCAACAAAAACAAGGTAAAACTTTAGAATGAACCTTTCTGATAGTAAATCATTTACTTGTTTCAGAAATTAAAAAAAAAAAAAAAAAAATATGTTAAAATCCAAGCTGTTGTCAACACTAGTAAATGCTGCAGTAGTCGGCCACAGAATCATCTTAGCTGAAAAATAAGCAGAATCGCAATCTTGGATGAGGGACCCACCATTCAAAATGAAATGACTCATTACTCATTCAAAAAAAGTACCCAAAACTTAACTGCCACTGGTTGATGATTGAGGATAGGTACATGAATGTGTGAATGCGTCATATCTGATTTTGAACTAAAAATGTACTATTTACGAGGAGTTTGTCATTGTGGTCGACTACTGGAGACTGGCCGACTACTGGAGCACTTACCCTATTTCCACCTTCGCGATGCAATGGTGCTCCATATCTTCGTGGTGATTATTAAATATGGCACAGCAATGAAGCTTCCCTCAAAGGTCAGTTCTGTGGTTGGGCCATGTGTATTAAGGGAAAGTAATTTTTAAGCTGTAAAAATCTTCTCCAATAGACATAAGGTCAGTTTTATCCCTGTAAGAAAGCCAACTCTTATCAGGGAATTTACTTTATAAACATTAGTAAAGAAAAGCTAATTTTCATGTGTTTCAAACCCTAAACGGATGAATTATCGGATCAGGAAAAATTTTTTTTTAATGATTAAACTGAATAGTTTTAAAATTACTCCTTCACTGCAAAAAATGAACTGCTGTTTTTACAGTATAATACTGGTAGCCGAGGCTCCAATTTAAAACTGTCAAATGCATCACATTAATAAATTGTAAAACCTACAGTTTCTTACTGTAAAGTTAGAAATTTTGCAGTTAATCGCCGTAAAGTTTAGCAGTATTATACTGTAAAAATAACAGTATAATACTGGCAGCACCAGGTTCCAGTTTAAAACTGTAAAATGCACGGTTATAAACTATAAAATTAGCAATTTTACAGTTTATCACTGTAAAATTAACAATCCCACAGTTTAATGCTGTAAAATTCGTTATTTTACAGTTTATTACTGTAAAATTAGAAAGTCTTACTCTTTATTACTATAAAATTAACTATATTATACTGTAAAAACAACATTCATTCTTTACAGTATGAGTAGAGCATTTTAACAAATCAAATGAGAGAAAAAGCTATACAGGTGCCAAAGACATCTAACTTTCATGTCCTAATGTTAAACCCTCATTCATACAACTAGAATACAAATCAGTGAACTAGGGACGACAAACAACAGTTGCGAAAACTACAATTCTTCTCTCCACCAAAACAAACACTCCTCTTTCTTCAGCTAATACAAAACAACATTTGTTTTGAATACATATACCGCCAAGAAAACACCACGCAGTCCCTGCATTGAGTTACTCGCGCTGACTGTTGCGCCCCGTTTCCCGCGAAACCCGAGAAGCAGCAGTTAGGGCGCTAACGGCCCCGCTTAGCATAAACGCAAGCGACAAAAGCGGGCAACAGCTTGCCGGGGCGCCCGCTAATAGAGAGAACGTAACTGGAGCCGCCCCGGGGGCGCAGCCGCGTCACCATTAAGGGACACCCGATAGCCCCATTTCATGCTCAAGGAGTGAGGGAATGGGAGGGCTTTCTTTTCCTTGAGGTGGTGTCTTCAAGGGTGGCTGAGAATGAGGTAATGTGTCAGTATTTCTCTGAACAACTGGATTTAGGGAGTTCATTAACATTTAATACAGACGACGTTCGATATAACGACCGTGCCTTTAGTAAAAGTTAGTTTGTACCAAAAGTCTTTGTAACGAGTGTTCCACTGTAAAAAATAATTCTTGTTTTTACGGTGTAATACAGCTAATTTTATAGAAACAAACTGTAAAAATGCTAACTTTACAGTAATAAACTGTTAAATTTCAAATTTTAGGGCCCTGCTCCATATCGACGTAAAGCAGAAAAATTAGGCAGAAGCGTAAAATGGATTCAATGGTGTTCCTATGGAAAGTACCCGGATTTTCGGTTTCTGCCTTTATTTTCGGTCGCGTTTTACGCTGATGTGGAGCATGGCCCTTACAGTACGAAACTGTAAAATTGCTAATTCTACATTTTATTACTGTGTATTTTACAGTTTTAAACTGGACCCTCTGCTGCCAGTACTATACTGTAGATTTTACAGTATAAAACAGCCACATTTTTCGGCAATAAATTGTAAAACTGCTAACTTTAGAGTAAGAAACTAAAATTACTAGTTTTAGTTTATTACTGTGCCTCTTAGTTTTCAATTGTAACCTCGACTGCCAGTATTATAATACTATAAAAACAACAGTTCATTTTTTGCAGTACTATTATGAGAGGTAAAATTTTTTTAAATACACATGCATGTTCAGTATTTCCATAAAAATTATCAAATTTTTAAGGATTTCAATTAGGTAATTGAATTATATTTTTCCATTGGAACTAAAAAATATATTAGTGTAAAATACCATAAAAATGTTAAAGTAAGTTTTTACTAGAAAATATAGGGAAAAAATGGTGCATACTTATAAATCAATTATTCTCTGAAGAAAAAAATCACAAACAGATTTTGCTTTTTCGAAAAACATAATTTTCTATTTTAATTACAAATAACAACATACTATTTAAAAAATTAAAATCTTAATAGGATTTGAAACATTTTTATACCAGGAGCTATTGTTACAACCAATAAATTAATTTTTTCTCTCCCGGCGTCAAAGTTGCAATGAACACTAAGGACTCTATGCACTTCGTCCGTAAGAAGTAATGAAGGCAGTTTGAAATCAAAAATTTAGGAACACGTTCATTTATAAAAATAATAGACGTAGTGTCTGATGAATTTGGTAGCGATATTGGATTAGACGATAAAGAAAGGTCATTATTCCGAAAACAAATTAACATAGAAAATATAGGGATTAAAGTTATTTATGAAATCAACTCTATAGCGCCTTATGATTTTCAGATATGTTTTAACTAATTTAGTATTAGAAATTCAGCTACCTTTCATGCTATTAATCGTTTCTTACTCGCTTTTGATTATTTTTTTCAGTCATTTATTTTATTTATTCGTGAGCAGAAAACGAAGAACAATTAAGACCTAAACCCTACGATGGAAACTTACAGATCTGCAGGGACGTCATCTCAAATTTTTCCGGGGGGGGGGGCAAAGGGTGCATACGCAATGTAAAATTTACCAAAAAATTGAAAAAACCACGCCCACTTATACGCCAATACACTGATTTCCTAAAGTCAGGGGGGGGGGCAATGGCCCCCCCTGCCCCCTAAATGACGAGCCTGCAAATCTGACAGCTATTTCCGTACTTTCTACATGATCCCTATACCCAAGCAAAAAGCGTTTCACCCGTCAGCTCTCAGCCATCTTGGCTCAGATTTCGGATGAAGCTTGACAGCAGACTACTCTCACTTGACTACTCTCCCGATCTCCGAGATGAGAAAGTGTCATTCGCTATTTATTCCTGATAAATGTCGCCAATATTGGTCATATGGCGACACATCTTCCTCTCGTCACACTGGTAGTCGATATCAGAGCATCTCAGAAAAACTTTTATTTTTTATTTCAAAATGATTTTTTCTCTCTCAACCAGTTTTGGATGCACTGTAAAAAAGGAATGTTGTTTTTACAGAATAATACAGTTAATTTTACAGTAATAAACTGTAAAATTGCTAATTTTACAGCTTATTACCGTGCATTTTGCAGTTTTAAACTGGAACCTCGGTTGCCAGCATTATACTGTTGCTGTTGCAGTAAAATATTGCTAAATTTTGCGGTAATAAACTGTTAAATTTCTAACCAGGAGCTATTGTATTACCAGGAGCTTTATAGTATTAAACTATAAAATTGCTAATTTTACAGTTTATTACCGTGCATTTTACAGTTTTAAATTGAAACCTTTGCTGCCAGTATAAAACTGTCAAAACAAAAGTTCCTTTTTTGCAGTTTGATGTTGGGGTTTGGGTAGCTTTGGAACAGGCTTTGGAGTAATCGCGGCTTACTTAACCGTAATCGACGTAATCGATTATATTCTTGTGTCATCATAATCGTAATCATAATCTCAATATTTAAAACCCATGTAATGATAATTGTAATAAAAATCACTAATTTAAAAGTAACCGAAATCGTAATAAGACAAATTGTTATCAAAATATCATCCTGTAATAACGATTCCAAAAAAAAAAAAAAGAAAAAAAAAAAAAAGAAAAAGAAGTTTATTGCTCATTCTAAAAATTATTATTATTTTTACTTTCCAGTTTTTGCTGAAATTCTTCATAGATTCTTTAATTCTCTCTTTTTTGTGGAAAAAAAGTTATTATTCTTATTTTATTTTATTTTTTAATCTTTAGAAAAGTTTTAAAAAAATAATAAAAAACAGTTCTTTCTTTATCATAAATGATAGACAAATTTCAAATCCAGTTTACAAAACTCAAAATATTTCAAGTATTTTAAACTTTGCTTTTTAACCTTAACAAAGAAATTAGTTACAAAAGTTTATTTTTGCTCTTTTCTTATTTCTTCCGGTCTTCACATTTAAAATTTTTCCCCTTTGTGCTTTGGTGGTAAATATTTTATTCATGTCTTTAACTTCTAATATTATTCCCTAAATGCAAAGTCAGTAGTGACTTAAAGTACTGATAATAATGTGTAACAATAACAGTAATATCTCTTTTAATATTCTTTTACAGGTGTACTAAAACTTTGAAGTGGCTATTTGGTGAGCAGGCGGTGAGCAGGCTATTTTCTCTATATCGACACCATGCTAGCAGAGAAGCAACTTCTACAGAATTTATTTTTTAGTCTAGAACACGGGTTTTCAGTATTCTTTGACTTGTGGCTCTTTATTTCATCAAATTTTCCGCGTTTCTCCCTTGCATATTAGTAGAGAGATAGATTCTTTAGTTTTCTCTTTTTTGTAGAAAAACAAGTTATTATTATTATTTTTTTAACCTTTAAAAAGTGTTTTCTTTCATCATAAGTGATAGACAAATTTCAAATTCAGTTTACAAAACTCAAAATATTTCAAGTATCTTAAACTTTCCTTTTCAATTTTAACAAAGAAATTCTAGTTACAAAAGTTTATTTTTGCTCTTTTATTTCTACCGGTCTTCACATTTTCGATTTTTTCCTTTTGTGCTTTGGTGGCCAATATTTTATTCATGTCTTTAACTTCTAATATTATTCCCTAAATGCAAAGTCAGTAATGACTTAAAAAATACTGAAAAAAAAAAACAATAATAGTAATATATCTCTTTTACTTTTCTTTTACAGGTATATTAAAACTTTGAGAGAGAATAGGCTGTTTTCTCTACACTGTGATCATGCTAGCAGAGAAGCAACTTCTACAGAATTCATTTTTAGCCTACTTTCCCGTTAAAAATAAAAGAGACGAAAAAAGCATTAAAATTGGCTTAATGCATCTAAAAAATGTCGCCAAGTCCAAAAAATATCGCCAAGTCAAAAAAATATCGCCAAGTTCAAAAAATATCGCCAAGTAAAAAAAGTCAAAAAGAAACAAAAAATGAAATAAATATCGAAAAATTAAAAATTTGAAAGTAGGGTATTGAGATGGGGAATTTGTGCGTCGGTCGGTCGGTCTGTCTGTCTGTCTGTCTGTCTGTCCCCCCTAATAACTTTTGAATGAACATTCCGATTTGGACAAACTTTTTTTTGTTGGAAAGATCTCGGCGAGTACAGCTCATTCCCATATTTGATTTTTTGATTTGAACAATTTTTGGTTCAACTTTGAGCCGTTCAAATAACCGGTCCCGCGATACTAACTTTTTAATGAACAGTCCGATTTGAACAAACTTTTTTTGTTGGAAAGAACTTTTCAAGGATACTTCATTCCCGTATTTACATTTCCGATTTGAACAATTTTTCGTTCAACATTGAACCGCTCAAGCAAGCTGTCACCCCTAATAACTTTTGAGTAAACAGTCCGAAAAAAAATGACTGACTGTGCAGACGATTTTTTGTTTATTTATTCATTTGTTTTATTGAATTTATTATTATTATTATTATTATTTTTTTGGCAGACGATTTTTTTTGTAACAAAAATGTTTCATTCACGAGGGCATTTTATTCTTTATTTATATTTAACAACTGGCAACGGATTAAAAGTGAAATTCGAGACATTTTATCAACGGACGAGTTTTTTTTTCTTTTTTTTTCTTTCTTTGATAAAATGTGTTTTGATGTACTTTGTACTTCTAATTTTTTTTTTGAAAACAATTGAGGAATTTTTCTACAGAAGAACTGTAACAGTTACATTCTTTAAAAGGTACGACAAAGCTTTATTTATTCATTTATTTACTTTTTATGTGTCTATTTCATCTGATGAGAGGGGTATATTTTGCTTTTAGAAATCAGCTTCAAGTGCTAAAAAGGTATGTTTGACATAATTTTTATTCTTAGATAATCAAGAGAATAATGATCAGATGCTAGAATGCCGATGTCGATGTACGGGAAAGTAGGCTCATTTAGTTCTTGACAGAACTTCTTGTTTAGTCTAGAACACGGATTTTCAGCATTTTTTTTTTCTTGTAGCTCTTTTTGGCATTTCTCCTCGTGGACATATCGAAAAAAAAAATACTCGTAGAAGCTAAAATGTATTCTTTTAAGTTGAGAAGGGAGTCCCCTCATATATTTTCTTAATACCGGGGAAATTCCATCTTTTTAGAAGGAGAAAATGCAACTTATTTTTTGACTATTATAGCATACTGTAAAATACTGCATATGTTTTGTTTTGCCACCAACTTCATTGGAACTGTGAGCAATTGCTTCTTTCAATGAAATATTTTCGAACATTTTATGGTTGGTAACTCTCGCTCGGAAATTATTTTAGAGGGGGATCTGAGAAATTTCGGCGGGAATCCCACGATCCGGGAGCGGAATTTATTTTAAAGCTACATTGCAAAACTAACGCCATTATTATTATTTTTTTTAAATCACGTATCTATGAAAGAAAAACTTAGTATGATACCTAATTGGTAAACTAAGCTGAAAAGCAAGATTTTTTTTTAATTCTTACTTTTTTTATTTTTTACAAATTTTAAACAATTATCTGCTAGAGGTTTCTGCTAATGACTGCTATTTTTCTCTATATTTTTTTCAAGTCACTTATCTGTACAGTTATAGGCATTTGACTCTCAAATAGTAAGATAAAATGAAAATGTAAGTCTTTAAAACAAGAATTAAAAATGCAATAAAACGCAAAAATAGTAACAGAAACTGATAGGATTTTAATTTTAAACACTGATCTCTTCTTTTGAGCAACTTAGTATCATAATGTTACTTCCAGTTTGAATTTCTGCTCAATACCCTACTGTAAATATCTGTGTTTACAACTCAACTACTGCAGTAATTTTAGACAGCTGCGGATTCGCGAGATTAGCCTATGTATCAACTGTGCATTCTAGTTTCTGATTTTCTCACTGGTGCTTGATTTTCTCACTGGTATGGTTCAAACGATCCATAATAGAAAATTATCCCTCTCTAAACTCTAGTTCATGTGGCAAAATGCCTTCTGTGAGCAATAAAAGCGAAAGATTAAAGAAGAAAATGAAGAAACATGCTCATTTTTCAAGAAAATAAATTAAATTGTTTACATTTTTTGAAAAATTCGGCGCATAAGTGAAATATTTATCTGTAGAGCGACGTATAAACGAATGAAATTATCATTATTTTACTATGAAATGTTCCGAGACCACTGAAAATCGTCGTATAAGTGAAAAAGGCGCACAAATGAGGCGGCGTATAAGTGAGAGTTCACTGTATAAAAAAAAATACATAAGTAATGCTAACTTTTATAGTAAGGTTTATTGCATGCTTGAACTTCAGTTCTATTTCTTTTATTTATTTATTCATTTAAATATGTGTGTGTGTGAATGTCACCCAATTAAAAGTGAGCTTCTCTGACTCATCGCAGGCCAAAAGCTCCTTTTACGAGAACTCTCCATTCCAATGCATTAAATGGTTACACGTACCGCCGTATCCATAACAAAAACATTCATTATGCATGTGACCAACAGAAAAAAATCCGGAAATGCATTCACTTTGGCGGGGAATTATCATTCCATTACCAAGCCATAAAGGTGTTTCCTACCAGCTAAATGCGGAAACACGATTCCCGCCTTAACCCAATTAATATCGCACTGTCTCCGCGCACCTTAGATATCTCCCAGCCAGTCTCGGTGTGGGTAATCGGAGATTGGATAATGTCTCGAAAGTGGTCGCCATTACCTCGCCGCCAGCTGCGGCTCGGTTCCAGTTTCGATAATCTTTTCCGCTGCAGAAAGTCGCCACCCAAGTGACGAAACCGAAGTCCGTCAACAGAATTTATGTTACAGAGAGGAATTTCTTGGTGGTGGTGTGAGGCATGTTTGAAGTGAAGTCATTGTCGAGCCCATTTGGCCTGGGGGGCTTTCTTTTTTACTTTCTTCTACACTAAAAATTAAATGTTGCTTTTGCAGTATAATATGGCTAATTTCATAATAATTTTACAGTAATAAACTCTAAAATTGCTCATTTTACAGAAATAAACTGTAAAATTGCTCATTTTACAGTAATAAACTGTAAAATTGCTCATTTTACAGTATTAACTAAAATTGGTAGTTTTACAGTAATAAAATGTAAAATAGGGGAAGACCGCCTATATTGAACCACTGCTTAAATTGGACCTTGGGCTTAAAATCTAGTACAGAGATCTGTGCTACACTTTAACAGTAGAAACACAGAGTTTTAGGAATAAAATCAATGTGCATGAAGTTTCACCAGTCTTCGAACTGTTTAGCGTGAGTTACGGCTTGATTTGTGTTGAAAACGTGCGAAATCTTATTTTGCGGACTTGTTTCTAGAAAGATAACTCAAAAACTTGTGAATTGCGGTAAAATGCTGTTATAGTATTATAATCTATGTTTAATAAGGATTACATCTATGTATTTACATGCGCGATTGTGATAGTTTTTGACAGAGCAATAAGCGAAGAATAAAAAATGGCGTGTTTTCCTTTATTGGACCGAAAAAATTTTCCTATATTGGACTAGTGGTCCAATTTAAGAATATGATTTTAAACAAGATTTTGTATGAATCGTAACATAAAATAAGTGACTTGTTTTATTTAATAACGTAATTAAAATTATTTTAAGCATATTTTAACATCTATTCACGATATTCATTTAAACTTTTTTATGAAGCATATTTCTATCAAGCAGAAGCTGCAACTTCTTAAAATGTATGTTTTTTTTTTCTCTTCCTCCATTAAGCTGCAGTTTCATGTTGTTAAACATAGTAATTAACTTAAATAACATTTACGCTTTTTTACCGAGAAAAAAATTTGACAGTCTTCGATTATTGAAAATTATTTACACGCTACTAAAATGTTCAATGTAAATGAAGCCGGTTTTTTCACTGTCCAAAAGTTCCAAAGTATTTTGACGTTTAGAGGTTAACATCAGGTTGCATCAGTAATGAGTGGTGAACGTGGTAGAAACACACTGGTTATTTGATGCATGAGTGCAACAGAATTGCAAGCTCCCCATGCTTATTTTCAAAAGATTACGTTCCATCTATGAACTTATCGTAAAAGCTTCCCTGGTGAGCAATATGCTTGTTTGAAAAAAATAATGGATCACAAACAATAATTCACACAATTTATACAACCTTTCATCAAAACTGCTAAGCCAAGCAATGTAAAAAGAATGTCCTCCTATTAAAAGATAGGCACAGCATTTACATAAAGAACATTGATGCAATAAACTTGGCTAACGAGAACGACATAATAATGCTTTCTCTTTAAGCACATCATGTACGTAGATGTGATCTTTATTTAGTTTGTCTACATATTTCAATCGAGCATGTGATACATGGATGCGAGAACACCTAATGAGATCCATTATATAATATCGCATTAGAGAACTGTTTGGTATCTCCTATGGGCAAACCGCAATTAAGCCCATGCAAATGCTCTGAGTTGATTCCAAAGAACAGGAGTTTGGCCTGTTAATTGACATGTGTTTAATCACATTGACTTGGCTGCAGCAGAATTAGAGGCAAGTAATCCAGATAAAACTACTCAAAGTGAACAGGTTACATGTTCGGTATACCATGTGCAAGAGCTAGCTACGACTTAAATTAGTACAAGTTCTGCAAAATCGGCGGATAATTCTTATCAACACATGATTGCCAACTCTAACTATGATTTTGTAAAGCCGGCTCACATATCACCTTTGCCTAAAAAAATAGAAGGAACAAAAAGGAAGGCTGTCTCAGCAATCATTCTAACGCCGTATAAAAGAGGCATAGAGCAGAAAAAGTCATACGAGAAGAAGCAAGAAACTGTACAAAACAATTGTTATTGCAATATTTGTCATAGAGATGAAGTACAAAACATGATTACGTGTGAAATGCCATTGGCGAGTTTATCAACACTGCCTAAGTGAGGCCGAAGCAAAAGAAATTTTATTGCAAATCCTGGAAAAAAGCTGTATAGTTCAAATATAAATTATTCTATGATTTCCTGGTACGGTCCAATTTAGGAAGCGCATGGTTCAATTTAGGCACATATATTCCTAAATTTGACTTTTGCAACTTTTTATAAGATAATTTTTAAAAATATAATTTTCATATTTTTAGAAAATATAAGCTCATAGGACGGTTCCTGATTAAATTTAGCTTACGATGCCCTATTTTGCATTTCTGTTTTGCTTCGCATTGAGCGACACAGGCCTCCTGTTCTTAGGGGGTCCGATATAGGCGGTCTTCCCCTAGCTAATTTTGCACTTTATTACTGTGCATTTTACAGTTTTAAACTGGAACCACTGCTGTCAGTACTGTCAAAACAACAGTTTATTTTTTGCAGTGTATATGGAGAATTCTATGTAATATATGCATCAGTTTTCCACAAAACTGCTCACCAGCATTGAAATATGTTAATTTTTTGTTTTATTTCAGGAACTTAGTGAAGAACGTGCTCTTTACTACTATAAAATGCAGTTCAATTTTGAAGGTTTAAAGAAAAAATATTGAAATACGGTGAACTCTCACTTATATGCCGCCTCATTAACGGGCCTTTTTCACTTATACGACGATTTTGAATGGTACCAGCACATTCCATAGCAAAATAATGGTAGTATCGTTCGTTTATGCGTCGCTCTAAAGATAAATATTTCACTTATGCTCCGAATTTTCCCTAAAATGTATGAAAATTTATTTATTTTCTTAAAAAAATAAGCATTTTTCTTTACTTTCCTCTTTAATCTTTCGCCTTTATTGCTCACGGAAGGCATTTTTCCCGCATGAACTAGAGTTCGGAGAGGGACAATTATCTATTATGCATCGTTTTAAAGGGAACAGTTTGTAATTAGGTTTATGCTACAACTTTTGTCTTCTCTTTATCATTATACTTACGTTACAGTAATTGCCAAACTGTAGCAATATGTCCCTTTTCTATAGAAACATTCTTATTCACTCTCTCATTAGAATCTATGTTGCGTTTTAGTCCTTTAGGCTTATTCACTTATACGTCTCTCTCACTATGCGCCTTTTTCTGTTGGTCCCTAGGGCAGGCGCATAAGTGAGGCTTCACTGTAATAGCATTTGCTCAAAATACCATCACATAAATACTGATTCTGGGAATGTTCAAAGTTTAACTGTATTTTGTGGAAGTAGAGTCTATGTTCTTCATAAAATTCATAAAACAAAACAAGGGCTCGGCACTTTTTTTCAAAACGGAACTTCCCATATTTGATACATAGAAGAACGTATGCACTGCAAAAAACGAACTGTTGTTTTTACAGTATAATTCTGATAGCCGTGGTTCCAATTTGAAACTGTAAAATGAGCAGTAATAAACTGTAAAGCTAGCAATTTTACAGTTTCTTACTGTAAAGTAAGCAATTTTACAGTTTATTTCCGTAAAATTTAGCTGTATTATACTGTAAAAACAACAGCATAACACTGTCAGCAGAGGTTCCAGTTTAAAACTGTAAAATGCGCGGTAATAAACTAAATTTAGCAATTTTACAGTTTATTACTGTAAAATTGCCAATTTTACTGTTTAGTACTGTAAAGTTGGCAATTTTACAGTTCATTATTGTAAAATTAGCAATTTTTACAATTTATTACTATTCAATTAGCTGCATTATACTGTAAAAACAACAGTCATTTTTTAGTGTGGAATTAGTGAACATTTTCAAATTTCGACAGATTTGCGCGTTTTGAGGTGTGCTTAATTCATTTTGAATCTTTTTGGAAAATGTCTGTCTGTGTGTGTGTGTGTCTGTACGTGTGTAACCTGTTTTTTTTTTTTTTTTTTTTTTGTATCCACTCTAAAGCAAAAACTACTCCATGAAATCAAACGAAATTTGGTACAGATGTGTACAGATGTGAGTTGGAGCCCATTAGAATTTGGAGCAAATTTCTCCGTAAGGAGTGCAGCAAACGAATGTTTTCTGCGTTTTGATTGACTGTTATATCTCGGGAAGTAACAGGAGAAATTAAATATTTTTTTTTTTATAGGAAAGCTCTATAAGGTATTGGGGCTGATTTAACTTTGGTGTCATATGTATCTCATCGGGGTTTCGTTCTTCAGTGCTTTAGGATGTATGTGATTCATATTTGCAGATGCGCAAGTAAACTAATTGCTAAGTAACTTGCGTGTAGTGTTGAGGATAAAAAGCTTATGAATTACCAATTTCTCAAATCTATGAGCTAAGAAAAAGCAGAGAATAAGTTTATAAAGTTCTGTCAAAAACTCACAATTTAAATTCGAGAAAAGGATCGGATGCACAGATAAAGATTAGTGGAATATTTGATTTCAAGACAATGGAAGTTGTTTCATCGCACCCTGCAAAAAAAAAAAGCTGTTGTTTTTACAGTATAATGCTGGCAGCAGAGGTTCCAGTTTTAAAATGTTAAAGCCCAGTAATAAACTGTAACACTAGCTATTTTACAGTTTATCACTGTAGAACTGTAAAAGTAGCTATTTCACAGTTTATCACTGTAAAACTGTAAAACTAGCTATTTTACAGTTTATCACCAAAACTAGCAATTTTACAATTTATTAATGTAAAATCAGCAATATTACCATAAAATTAGCTGTATCAAACTGTAAAAACAACAGTATAATGCTGGCAGCAGAGGTCCCAGTTTGAAATTGTAAAATGCACAGTAATAAACTGAAACTAGCAATTTTACAGTTTATTATTGTAAGCTAGCAATTTTACATTTTTTACTGTAAAATTTGCTGTATTATACTGTAAAAGCAGCATCTATTTTTTACAGTGCAAGACAGTCACTCCGACATGTTACACCATTTACATATCTCAAGCTAAGCCGCCTAGTGTAATTTTAACCCATTAATGCCTGACATTTTTTTACTAAGATATTTTGTATATTGGTTACAAACAGTGTTTAATGGACGGGAAAAATAATTTAAAAAAAATGCAAAAAATAATTTTTTTATTAAGGAAAGAAAAATCGTCCCTTAAAAGTTACGATAGACCACAGAGGGTACATATTTTTTTAACTAAAATTTTTCTCTACCTACGATATATTTAAAAAGACATTTTATAAGAAGAAATAAAATCAGCAATTAACATAAACTGGGAAGCTGGGAATAACTTTGAAAACTTGGCTTTTTTTCTTGAGATTGTGAACGATGTCATTTTTGATAAAGATCACATTAAAACCGCTACACACACTTTACAATGGTTATGTGCTGCAATCTGTTAACGACGAATTGAAACAATACCAAGGTACTCATTGAATACTATTATTTGGTTGAAATGTTCATTTTGGGAAATTCAAACCCTTTTTTGAACCATCCCTGAAAAAGAACGCCAGGCATTAATGGGTTAATTCGTGTATCGACATTTTCCAAGTTATGAAATTGTATTTTAGTGGTGCTCCTGAATGAAATATATGCAGCTTCATTTCTGAGCTAATTGAAATGATTTTCTATAAGCAGAGGACAGGGGCATGGGATCCATTCTCTATGCAAAAGGATTTAAGTTTCAACTCCTACCTCCACCACCTTTTTAGCTTTCAACATTTTTATGACGTGCTATTTCATGTGTTGAAAAAAAAAAGTTGCGGAATTCAGTCACGAAAATGTTTAATGACGAGCATAGAAATCGAAGTAGTTTTCCATATACTGTTTATTGTAAGTAGAATAATGTATGTACACATACTAATACATATTTTTTCTTACGCTGTTTTACATTTCGTGTTCTTGAATTTAAAATACAGTGAACTCTCACTTATACACCGCTTCAATCATGCGCCTTTTTCACTTATACGATGATTTTAAATGGTCCCAGCACATTTCATAACAAAATAATGATATCATTCGTTTATACGTCGCTCTAAAAATAAATATTTCACTTATGCGCCGAATTTTTCGAAAAATGTAAACAATTTTATTTATTTTCTTGAAAAATGAGCATGTTTCTTCACTTTCCTCTTTAATCCTTCTCTTTTATTGCTCACGGAAGGCATTTTTTCCACATGAACTAGAGTTCGGAGAGGGACAATTATCTATTATGGATCGTTTTAAAGGGAACAGCTTGTAATTATGTATGCTACAATTTTTGTTTTCTCTTTATCATTGTAATTACGTTACAGTAATTGCCAAACCGTAGTAATATGTCCCTTTTCTATAGAAATATTCTTATTCATTCTCTCATTAGAAACTATGCTGCATTTTATTCCTTTAAATAGGCTTGTTCACTTATACGTCTCTCTCACTTATGCGCCTTTTTCTAAGTGAGAGTTCACTGTATATTTTTTACTGTGCAATATAAGGTTCATTTATGCACATCGGCGCAATTTTTGGTAATTTTGCTTCACCCGTACTTTTATTAAATTCGGTCGACCTGGATTTTCTATTGAATTGATTCATCAGGTTCTATTGAACTGCAAGAAATAAGCTGTTATTCTTGCAGTATAATGGTGGCTGTAGAGGTTCCAGTTTAAAACTGTAAAGTTCATAGTAATAAACAGTAAAATGGCTAATTTTGCAGTTTGTTACTATGTATTTTACTGTTTTAAACTGGAACCATGTGGAGTTAAATAAGAAACCAGATAGTTTATCAACTATATGTTCAATTTACCCGTGATGTCGTATTAACCGTGGTCGTATTGAAAGAGTTCAATACGTATACACTGTAAAAAATGAATGTTGTTTTTACAGTATAATGCAGTTAATGTTATAGTAATAAACTGTAAAAATTGCTAATTTTACAGTAATAAACTGTAAAATTGCTACTTTTATAGTACGAAACTATAAAATTGCGAATTTCACAATAATAAACTAAAATGGCTAATTTTGCAGTTTATTACCGTGTATTTTACAGTTTTAAATTGGAACCTCTGCTGCCAGTATTAAACTGTTGTTTTTACAGAATAATACTGCTGAATTTTACGGTAATAAACTGCAAAATTTTTAACTTTACAGTAAAAAACTGTAAAATTGCTAGTTTAACACTTTGTTACAGTACGTTTCACAATTTTAAACTGGAACCTCGGCTGCCATATTATACTGTAAAAACAACAGTTCTATATTGTTTTTTTTTCTTTTTCTTTTTTTCAAATGATGAAGTAAAACGTGCCCAAAGATGTCCCCCATTGCTACATCCACGGGCCTCCCTCTTTACAAGCTGGAAAACTACCTGTTCGCCGTGTTAACCTCTTGGTGGCGGCATGTAAGACAAAACTTTACACCCGATCTGAAACCCCATTCCGGGCATTCCGGGCAAGGTCTAGGTTGCACCAATCCTGCCGTGACCTCGTTGCTCGGGTTACCGTAATTGAAACCCCTCATCCATTCCTTTTCTTTTGCCATTTTGTTGTGGCTTTATCAGTAATTACAATGCTTATCTCCCTCCTGAGGTTTATAATTGTTTTTAAAAATCAGTCGGAAATATTATCTGATGGAAATTTGGCTTAAAACACTTGTAATTTAGCACCGTATGTGATTTGAGCCGAGAGATGGCATAAGCTGAAGCTCAATACTCCTTCATAGAAAATTCATTTTATTTTTTTTATATTTTCATTCATCTTATTTATTCATTTATTTTATTAATAATATAGTTATTGTTTCAAGGATCGCTTAGTCACTTTGTAAATTTTTTTTTAAATTCATAATATGTATCTGTTAACTAGCATGCATTAGTGGGGGGGGGGGGGGGAGGGGGGTTCATGCGTACACTAAAACAATAAACTAATTTTGATTCCGAGGATATGTACAAGAATTTCTTTCTTGTATTAAAAAAAATACAAGTATGAACGTAAGTAAAATTTAGTAGTCTTTTTTCCTAGTTTTCTCACCAAATGATGAACTCCCTAACAGAAATAACTTTTTCATATTCTCAATATAGGAAGAAAAAATAATTTCTGCAAGGAAGCTTGTAGAATAGTTAACAATCTAAGTTGGACGTTGGTACTTCTTATATACAGATTTAAAGTTTAGAAATATTTTAATTTATATTCAAAGCACCTCTTCGACTTTTGCATCTGAAACTCTCATTTTAAAAAATATAAAAAATTTGTAATGCATGACCACTGATACTGAAAGTCCTTAAATACATATGTCGACTCACCATAATGGCAGTAAGTTCAGAGTTCCATTGTTGGTGTTATACACCGCAGTACATTCAAATAATTGTAATACGCAAGACCGTTGCTGTGAAAACTCTTTAGAAAAATATGGGCGATTCTCTGTGTACTGGTAATTAGCTGTCCGGCCTGAGTATTTTAAAAATAATAAAGTGTAATAAAGCAATTATCGCTCTTAATACAAGTAAAGCATTAATACTTTGTGGCCTAATTGTATTTGGAGTGATAACAATTTAACTTTTTTTTTTCTAGAAATTATCTAAGCGCCAAAAACACAGTCCCCTGGCTGTCCCAATCCCATAGTCTAACTGTTAGAGATAGTATTTCAAAAAACCTATTAACACTGCATAAATTTGGCAATTAATATCTAAAAATAGAATAATGAAGCTATATTTTTCTTATGAAGTTAGGTATAATTACGTATTTCTAAAACTTTAAATTGTCCTGTAAATTCTGTCCGGAGTTTTTTCAAACAGTCCCTTGCAACAAATTCAAAGCTATAATACGAAAAATCTATAACTTTTTCAAATTCGTTTTGGCATGAAGTTTAAAGTAATCAGTGTGAATTTTCCGAAATCGCCGAGAATGGTGTTGAAACGCTTCTTTGCTTAGTTTGAGAGCCACATTTGTGATGAAAGTATGCATCAAGGTCGTTGCGAAAACAGTCCTCTGGGAAGTGATTTTATTAATGTCCATTAATTTAATTATAAAACAAATTAGTTACTATCTCCACGATTTGTGCTTAAATTTATAGGTAGTCTCGTAATTAATTGAATCGATTATTTCGAAAAGGTAACATCTCGGTTTTTTTTCAAAATCAATCTTTTAATGGCATTCTGTTATTAACGTATAAACATGTTATTCTTGTGAAAATGGAACATCTCTGCAGTTCTATTATTGCAATAATTAGCCCTTTTAAGCTTCTTCGTTTTTTATAAATTAGTTTTTTTGCTCCCTGAAAAATTTTAAATTTTAGAGATATTCCCTGTTCGAAATAATCGATTCAATTAGGTTCTAATAGTTTTGCAGATATTACGCAACAAAGAGCAAAAACACAGTCACCTGGCACAGTCCCTTGCCCAGTTATACTAGGCGGGGACTTACCCCCCTATCATGATTCATCAGAAAAACACAAACTTCAATTGGCCCTCTTTCAAACCAAAGTAATCGATTCATTTTCTGAGCAATAGTATTATAATTATACGAACATTTCAAAAAATCGTGCCCGGACAGATTTCGTGTGAAAAATGACGAGTTTACAGAGAATCTCCCAAAAATCAAACTCTGCTCAAAATTGATTTAAAAAAAATCACTGAATAAATTAGTAAAAATATAAGTAAATGAAAAATTAAGTGTGTAAAAATAACTTCACACAGTTCAACCTTTAAGTTCCTAATTCGTTGTCTCAATAATCAAACGCAAAAATACTCCAGTCTATACGCCGCGTATATGAATAACGTTAGTTCTAAACAGTTCGATTCAAAAAGGCTGCTGATTCAATGAAGCGTGTAATTCAATAGAACTGGATATTGCTCTATTTTTGGGCAATTTGATTAATTAAAGCGGCTGATTCAATTGACCACTGATTCAATAAACCAGTGTCTACTGTACTGGATATTAGTTACATCCCTGCAGTACAATTTTTCATACATGAATCACATTTTTGACGCGTGATTTACGAATGTTCGATTGCAGTACAAGGGCAAAAAATAGATTGATGGCCAAAACGCTGTCCTGTAAAATAACCTCAGAGGAATGGACAAAAAACTGACAATAAACTAAGAAGGTCTCCACGCGTCCTTAAAAAAACTCCGTAATCTCATTCAACGGATTAACAATTCTTTTTGTATAAAGCCTAATTTCCCTGTCTATTGTTCTCAAATCCGTTTATGTATGTAATTTATGCTCTTGTGGACCACATGCCGTTCCTCAACAATAATTGGAATCGTATCAATCAACCATTAAGTGCACCAGGAGCAAATTCCTAAAATCACAAAGACTTAATCTCCCATCAGCGTCCAAGATTGTCTCAAACTTCCGTGTTTGCCTGAAAATTCACCCCTTCCATAACTATCGAAGAGCCACTTTGACATCCTATCTATCGGCCATCGCTTCGCCCCTTTCGACCTCGCCCATTCTTCGATTGTTTTAGAGGTAAAATAAATTACAGAAGTGCGGTGATGATTCAGGAATTCTTTGTTTCAAACCGAAATAACTTGCCCAACGCCCTGGATCTTTATCAGTTGGTGGCGTGTGCCAGAATAACATCCCCCCCCCCTGTTCTAAACCCTTCTTCTGTGTTCTCTTTATGCCCCATGATGGGTCTTGAACCCAGCAGGAGTTCATGCCTTAAGAAGGAAACTGCAGCAAAAGGGTTAAAGAACAGAATAAGAGGTCTGGAGCGTGGGTGCATTTTGTGTCTTCTTCTTCTTCTTCTTCCAAGTTCAGGAGTTTGGAGGAGCGCGTGGGAGGGACAAACGAACAACAGTAGTAACTTGTTTATGGGCGCCGCTGAATACAAAGATGGTTATTGGTTACAAGTTCGGAAGCAATAACTATTGTTCTTGATCCCGCTTTTCGTGTTCAATGCTCCACCTGGCAGAACTGGAACTGCACAGTTGTTGGAGCCGACATATTTGGTCACAACTCTTCCTGAAAAAAAAAATAAAAAGAGACGCAAGAAAACATTACAATTGAAGTTAAAAACCAACGTAAATAAAGCCCAAACTCTGCAGAAGGAAACTTTTTGCAAAATTTGTGCTTTATTTACACTGGTTTTTAACTTCAGTTACATTTTATCAGTCTTTATTTGATCTTTTTTCATTTAATGAAACATCGTTATTGACAATCATGTTTTAACGCATTAAAGAATGAAAAGTGCATCATAAAAAATGAATGTTGTTTTTACAGTATAATACAGCTAATTTTTTAGTAATAAACTGCAACCATTGCTAATTTTACAGTAATAAACTGTACAATTGCTAACTTTGCAGTAATAAAATGTAAAATTGCTAATTTTAATGTAATAAATTGCAAAACTGCTAATTTAGCAGTTTATTACTATGCATTTTACAGTTTTAAACTGGAACTTCTGCTGCCAGTATTGTACTATTTTTATACAGTATAATATAGCTAAATTTTACTGCAATAAACTGTAAGATTGCTAACTTTACTGTAAGAAGCTGCAAAATTGCTAATTTTGCAGTTTATTACTGTGCATTTTAGTTTTAAATTGGAACCTCGGCTGCCAGAATTATACTGTAAAAACAACAGTTTATTTTTTGCAGTGTGTTTACACCATCAAGATATTTTATTCTTTTTATTTTCCTTTCTTTTTTTAACTATAATTATTTTATTTATTTCTTAAATAGGTTACTATTGTCATCATCATTTATTATTTTTTTCTGCCCATTATGAGATGCCTTAAGGGTCCGTCCACAAATTATGCCACCCTTTAAGGGAATACCTGATATCATCAGTTTGTGACAAGGAAAAGGGAGTAACAAGGAATTTGACGCATCACCCTTTTTTTAGGGCAATGTGTTGTGATTTCTTTTATAGCAGAGTGACTTGTGACAAGGTGGAGGGGAGGCGGTAGGGTGAGTTGTGACATGGGAGCGAGATTTAAAATGTTGAAAAAAATTGTTGTTGTTGTTTCTGAAACCACTCTGGAACCCGAGCCCGAGTACACACATCTACCCGATTTAAGGCGGAATATGTACGTCTTCCGTTTTTTACGAGCACCATTAAGGTGGAAGTCCGATTTAGCTCAACACACATGCCATAAGATCCGTTTATAGGGCAGGCAGCCATTCCCAACACAGTTATTCACACAGAGGAATGACAAGAACAGGAGAGAGTGAAAATACATCCATGCCTGAGTCGGGATCCGAACCCGGGGCCACCGCATCATGGTCCGACACCTCTGTGAAAAAAATTGCGAGCTCATTTAAGGACAACCTATTATAATTGTGGTTCTGTAACAAAATGGAGGATGGGCAAAATTTGTATTTTAATCAAAGGCATGATAGACCGGGATCTGAAGGGGGTTGAGCATACATGGAGAGGGTGACGCAATATTATTTCTGATTATTGTTACAGGCACCATAGTGATAATGAAAACGCATGTCGTCGCCCCCCTGAGTGGTCGACACCCCCGGAGGAGGGGGGAAAGCAGTGGGGGGCGCCGTTTACAAAAAAAAATTCATAACTCGTGAACCGTTTGAGATACAACCCTGAAAAACGTGGCAATCGACGCAAAAAAGCAAGGGCTTTAGAAATGCTAAATATATTTATAGTCCTATCTTCGTTGGTTTATGAGTAAAATTCCTTCTTTCGCAAACGAACAAATATTTTGAATAAAAAATGTTTTTTTATTATTTTATTTTATTATTATTTTTTTAAATATTTGACAAATAAAAAACATGCTAAAAATCATTTGATTTGTATTTAACAACATAAAGAGTGTTAAGTAGGCATTTTTGGTCGCTAATAAGTACCATGTGCCGTCCACACCTGACGCATCTGGAATTGAGTAGTACCTGGCATGGTCAACCACGAGACTCACAGAATTCTCCTGTGTAACTAAGTTTGACGAGATTATTTTCGCGAGTTATTTAAAAGTGGTATTTTTGTTAAGAATTGTGCTTTGTATACAAAAAAAATTTGTTAAGCTTATATGGAGAGTTGCTTTTGATTGATTTGCATCATTGGAATGTTTTTACTAGATCATTCGTGTAGTAACAGTGCTAATAATTTCCATTTTGAAAGTAACAGTATGGTTCGTATATTTTTATCGAGTAATAATTGATTTACTTAAAAAATATAAATGGCTCTTTCTGTAAAAGAACTATAATGGCTTACCCTGTAAGTAGTGGAAAAAGATAAAGGTTTTTGACCAGAGCCCTTGTTTATTCTGTCAAGATAAAAGAGACTTAGTATTTCTTAACAAACCAAAAGAAACTAGTGTGAACTAAATTCGAGAGAAAAGTGTTTTAAGAAATGATAATATAGGTAGTTTAGTTGATAATGGTCAAGGAGGTACAGTAAAATGGCATCGTATTTTTTATAAATCATACACCAGTGCCCACAACATCACTCGGAAAGTCGAGCAGCAAACTGCTGCAGAAGTAAATAATTCTCGTGAATCTAAACACAATGATCTTATTTGTTCCTCTTCTTAGACATCTCTATTTACACGAAGAACTGTCCCAAAATCAGACTATAAGAAATGCTTGTTTTGCCAAAAAGAAACCAAGAATAAAGTTAAAAGAACCTACAGAGTTTGCGAGATAGATTGCGCTACTAAACTGCTTAACACTTGTCGTGATAGGCAAGATGAAGTATCTATTAGGCTAAGTAATTGCACAGATGTGAAAGATACTTTTGCAGCCGATATACTGTACCATAAGACTTGTTTACTATCATATTTAAGGCAGGATAAGAAATGTCAAAGCAGAGAATAACATTTTCCCGCAAAGTATCAAATCAAGAACGTTTCAAATATAACATTCTGCAAGTCAGATCTCGATATTTCATTTTCTAGACTTATAAACATACTAAGACTTAAACCTAAAGTGTTTTGAGTTGAGCTCCATCACAGGAAGATTAAATCAACTATGAGAAGCTGAAGATATCAGCATAGAGAACAGAGTGGTAAAAAATCTACTCACTCAATATTATGGAGAAAAGTTGTGTTTTTCTCAACCAATCCAGCAAGATCAAAGCTAATGATCTTGTAGAAAGCATTAGAAATATTTCAGAAAAGTCACTCGATGTCGAAAATATGAAAGAAGAAATGAAAGATAATACTTTTCAGATGAAGGGATATGTAAATGACGATGCCCTTATTACGGGGAAAAATTTAAAAACTTTAAATTACCAACACTGTGGGAGTCCTTTTTCAAACAATTGAATGGTAAGGATCGTATAGTTAATGAAGACGTAAAAAGGAAATGCTCCACAATATACATGGACTTATACTATCTTACTACAGATGGTGATTTAACTCCAAAGAATGTATCTTTAGCACAATATGTTCACCATTTCAGCAGATCAAAGTTGCTCATTACTATGCTTAATAAGCTCGGACATTGTATTCGTTATCCAGGCCTCAAGAGAATTGATAGTCAAGCGATCAGTGCTACTATGATGAAAAGTAAATCTGAAAATGTACCTATACCAACAAATATACTTCTTGATCCTCATCTTTTTCTCCACGGAGCTGTAGATAATGACGATTTCAAAGAAGAAACATTAGATAGAAAAAACACACGTTATTACTGCAATGGTATTGTACCAAATATTAACAGACCGAGCCCAGCATTTTAATAACATTGAAAGGACACCTGTACCTCAGACAATAGTTGACTCTAATGACATTTTACCTCGTCAAATAATCAGAAAATGTGTCTAAATCGAAAAAAAACACAATTCCACCCAGAAAATTTTGTTGCAACAAATGTAATATGAAACAACAATGATGATAATGTAAGTGATTTAGTTTGGGTCCTTTGTAGAATGAAACATGAATTTCTAGATTATGATAGTTCACTATCAGCAACTACAGTGTGTGCAGATCATTGTGTTCAGATTCATGAAAATTATCTACTTCTGCAGCAGTTTGCTGCTCGACTTTCCGAGTGATGTTGTGGGCACTGGTGTATGATTTATAAAAAATACGATGCCATTTTACTGTAACTCCTTGACCATTATCAACTAAACTACCTATATTATCATTTCTTAAAACACTTTTCTCTCGAATTTTGTTCACACTAGTTTCTTTTGGTTTGTTAAGAAATACTAAGTCTCTTTTATCTTGACAGAATAAACAAAGGCTCTGGTCAAAAACTTTTATCTTTTTCTACTACTTACAGGGGAAGCCATTATAGTTCTTTTACAGAAAGAGCCATTTATATTTTTTCTAAGTAAATCAATTATTACTCTATAAAAATATACGAACCATACTGTTACGTTCAAAATGAAAATTATTAGCACTGTTACTGCACGAATGCTCTAGTAAAAACATTCAAATGATGCAAATCATTCAAAAGCAACTCTCCATATAAGCTTAACATTTTTTTTCGTATACGAAGCACAATTCTTAACAAAAATACCACTTTTAAATAACTCGCGAAAACAATCTCGTCCAAACTTAGTCACACAGGAGAAATATGTGAGTCTCGTGGTTGACCATGCCAGGTACTGCCATAATCAATTCCAGATGCGTCCGGTGTGGACGGCACATGGTACTTATTAGCGACCAAAAATGCCTACTTAACACTCTTTATGTTGTTAAATACAAACCAAATGATTTTTAGCATGTTATTTATTTGTCAAATATTTAAAAAATAAAAAAATAAAATAAAATAATAAATAAACATTTTTTACTCAAAATATTTGTTCGTTTGCGAAAGAAGGAATTTCACTCATAAACCAACGAAGATAGGACTATAAATATATTTAGCATTTCTAAAGCCCTTGTTTTTTTGCGTCGATTGCCACTTTTTTCATGTCTTTATCTCAAACGGTTCGCGAGTTATGAATTTTTTTGTAAACGGCGCCCCCCACTGCTTTCCCCTTCCCCCGGGGTAGTCGACCACTCAGGGGGGCGACGACATGCGTTTTCATTATCACTATGGTGCCTGTAATAATAATCAGAAATAATATTGCGTCACCCTCTCCATGTATGCTCAACCCCCTTCAGATCCTAGACTATGAGACGAAAAAAGCTTTTGCACCAAAAATTGCTAAATTAAGAAAATCATTAAAACATCTTCAGAAAATTAGTATCTTTTACACTGGGTTTAGTCGGTGAATTTTCAAGAAGAAGAAAATCGACAGCGCTCATGTCTTATGATTATGTGGCATGTAAAAGATTCCTCGACTATTCGTTTGGCTTTGAATACGCTAGGCAAAATTAAATCTTACCGCAGTTTTGCATCGTAACAGCTCACGTGCCACCATATGGTGGTAAAACTGTGCTTCAAAATTCGGAAGTCACATGAAACAATAGTTGGTGGTCTCTGGGGTCAATGATTGCGAGTATCCATCAGAAACAACAACCTTTTGAATCACATTACGAAGTGAAATTAGGAGCAAAAAAAAAGGAGTGAACAGTTAGGAGTAAAAAATCTGCGGATCAATGATCTGTGGACCTTAGATGACTAACTTCAAAAGTCATTCATTTTTATTTTTGAAAATTTTATCTCATTACTTTTAACATATCGCTGCTTCACTTTTAATTGAAGGGGCAAGTAGATGAAGGTGACATATGACATTTTTTTTTTATTTCTGGAAAAGGCTTTCAAAAAAAAGTGTTATTTTTTAATGGATTTTTTTCAACAGGTAAAACGGGGTCAACCATTTCTGACTCAGGGGACATGATACTAATGGACTTATCAAACCTTCATCCATGTTAAAAAGTACGTTTTTCAAATTGTCACATAACCCCTTTACCATTCTTCCCTTCAATTTTAATCTAAGGTTTTTAAATATTTATTTTATAAATGAAGGGCTTGGAAGATGAAGGGGTTGTTTAAAAAACCTCAATTTAGAGTAACTTAGGTTTAAAGTTTCATTGTTGCAGCTTTTTCATTTTCTGGTTTTGTCATTAAGAAAGCGTATGAAATTTGTCTGACAGCTATTTTAATGTATCAATTTGCTTACCTGTGTCCAGATTGTATTTTCAGGAAATGTGACATGGCCCCTTCATCATAGGTGGCTCGTACAGGGGGGAAAGGTGGGCGACTGCCCCCTCACTTAGAGGCTTTGCGTACTTCTCACGTACTTTAAAAAGTAATGATCGAAGGAAAAATTGTTTTTTACTCAGCAGATTGATTAATTTCACCAAAATAACAGCTGAAAATTCATAAAGTCGGCCTTTTTTCAGGTTATTTCATAAGAATATATGAAAATCAACCAGCCAGGTTGATTTTTAAGGCCATATTCCGTATTTTATAGAGGTCAATTAATCAGCAAATTTAAAATCCAATATTATAGCCAAATTGTAGCAAAAAAAAAGCCATTTGAAGGTGCTGCATCCTAACTCCCCCCCCCCCCTTCTTTCGACCTCCTCTCCCGAAATTTTCTTGACCCCCAAAATACACACACACACTTTTTTGGTGCACCAGCCGCTTATGTCCTTCATCCACCAAACCCTTCAAATTCGTCTCTGACCCTCTGACCTTCCTCGTGCGTGGCCAAACATGTCGACGTCCATAGCTCGACACCTCAGCGCTCCTCCATTACCATCTCAGAGTTCAGGGGTGATGGAGGCCACGCGCCTCACCGGTCAGCGCCGTCGTGCGACGGGTGTTGCGCGGGGATTACGTACAGCGCGGGCGGAAGTGGTGACCGACGGGTAATGAGGTGTGCGCCGGGTAACAGAGGGAATGGATTGTCGGGTTAGAAGCCTACCGGCACTTCCTGGGCCTGATTTATGCTGCTGCTGAAATGCAAAATTGCCCTTTGTATAACTCAGATGAACAATTACTTAGTACTTGATTTCATTTAGCAGCTTCCGAGAATGTAACCGTTCGTGCTGTTTTGAACTGTTAGAAGCAGATACGGTATGAAAAAATACTCCTTCGCAATTTTTAAACGAGTGAAGTGCACCTTAAAAAATGAAGACCATTGCAGTTAATCTTTAAGTTCTAAAGTTAAGTCAATGTGAACTTATGTAAGTTTAAGATTTTATTTCAATCGGGCTTAATTTCCAGCAAGAAAGGTACAGGAGTCCGGTTGTCCTCAAATCGTATTTTTGCATGTAAATAGGCCACATTTTAATGTTAAAATTTGTATAAATGTGGAAAAAAGCGAAATAGCTCATCTCCTGTGAGCTTCCTTGAAAATCATTTTCTGCTTTCAATCACACTTCACTGCACTCTAGGGTCCCCAGTGCCTACCACTACTCGTGGTTCAATCGGGATGGGGCCTTGAAGACCGCTCTGTTCTTTTGAACCAGACCAAAAACCGAGATTTAAACCACTTTTGATCCTTTAAGGCTACAGTGGACAAATAAAATTGATTTTTTTTCAATTATTGATTTATATGTCTAAAACTTTGTGTGCTTGTATTATTGTATATTTACGACATCTAAAAGCATAAAAAACACAAATTAGTGCAAAAACAATGAATACTTTTTTTTCAAATTTCAAATTTAAATATTTTTTTAACAAAATTTCAAAATGTTCCAGGCGTCACAATTTTTGTTCAAACTTTGAATTTCCACTTAATTTTCAATCATTAGGCATGATGGCACAAAACAATGCATTATATGCAATGTTTATAAGATAGTTTATAAAAGAGGGCTGAAAATAAAAATTTTCAGTTGAAAAAATCATATAAATTTTCATTTTCAGCCATCTTTTATAAACTATCACATAAAACATTGCATGTAATGCATTGTTTTATGCAATCATGCCTAATGATTGGAAATTAAGTAGAAATTCAAAGTTTGAAAAAAAATTGCGACGCCTGGAACATTTTGAAATTTTGTTAAAAAAATATTTAAATTTGAAATTTGAAAAAAAGTATTCATTGTTTTTGCACTAATTTGTGTTTTTTATGCTGTTAAATGTGGTAAATATACAATAATACAAGCACACAAAGTTTTAGACATATAAATCAATAATTGAAAAAAATCAATTTAATTGTCGTTAAATTTGTCGTTTAAAAAATACGTTGCCCCAAATGTTAAAAAAGGCTTTGATTCAATTACTGAAAAATAAAAGTAACCAGTAAACTGCACTTACACATTTTGCTCCATTAAAAACAATTTTGACCAATCGTGACGCTAAAGCCTTCTTTTTCATAGCACTTTGACTTTGTCACTCAAAAAAGCTTTTGACTTAGTTTTTGGAGCAAATCATACTTACCCTATAGGAGACAAAGTTGTTGTGCTCAGTCTAGCCAAATAGCTTCAAAAAAAAAAAAAAAAAAAAGTCTGTCGGAACATATGAGTTTTGTAATTATCTGACGCCAAGCGCAACGCGGTAAGGGACATTTAGCCAGCTTGACTGACACATACACACACACTTGGAAAGCAAAAGGATTTTCAATTATTACCACATATAAC
>JAXGGA010011174.1:0-43522 GCA_038373865.1 Uloborus plumipes
TCTTTAATGATGAAGAATTTGTATTTTTTTTACATTGAAAATCTCATCATCGTAACCCCTCCCTCATCGCTGGTAACGCCAACGTTTTTTCATCGCCAACTGATCTCTCCCCTCCCCTACTCTATATGGTAACCCCTTAGCAAGCAATGGAAATGGAAATCCGTGGGAGTGAATCGTAGCGTACCTATGTTGCTAAGAGCTGTGCTCGTTATGTGAGAGAAAAATGATATTATGGATTGTGGATACTGGCTAAATGACATCGCAAGGGTGCCCCAAGATGTACTGTGACAGAACTTCAAAGGACTACAGTAGTGTCATTCCTCAAATTCAAGCTGGAATTACCAGGCTTAACTTCGACCTGCCATTCCAGTTCGTGGCAATGTAATGGCGCCCTTCTTGCTTATATTTACAACAGTATTAGTGCTAATATCTGTACATATTATGGTACTGGAATGTACTCGGACCTATTGTACGGGCCCAGAGTGCCCTCGAACTTCTTGTCCGAACAGTTGTGCGTGCTTAGGTTCCTTGGTGGATTGCACCAGACGAGGATTAGTTGACGTACCGAGTGATCTGCCTGTGTGGGTGCAAATATTGTGAGTACTTATTTTAATTTTCACTTTAAAAATGTTATGTGTGTAAAATAAGTAATTTTTCAATGAGATGAGACGACAGGCGTGTGAAAAAATGAGCTCGATTTCGTCCATGATCCAGTTTCTGCTCTTTGCTTGCCATGTTTACATTCGAAGTCTGCATGTTTTTAGGCTTAAAGCGCACTATTCGAAATCGACCTTTTGGAGGGCACTACACAAATCAATACTAGACGATCACACTCGTGCCTATTTTTCTTCCTCTTTCAGAAGTGTATTTTGTACATTATTCGTGTGGTTATTTTCGTTTGTTATGCTTTTTATTCTGAAAATGTAAAAAACTTGAGCGAAAATATATTTTGTAGGTGACCTTTTGCAGTGCATGCATTTACAGTATTTTTCCTCCGTTAATATTTTATTTAACTGTTACATCATACATAAAATTGATGTTTCCGTGTTTTGGTTTATACGGAAGTGCATCCTGCCCTGAAATAGGTTGTTAAAAATCTTGTAGTTTTAAGTTCCTGTTTCATTTGACACTTTAAAATGCTTGTAAATGCAATGTTGAAAACAGAAACTAGAAATTACGGTATCCTCGATTTTATACAAATGCATGAGTTTGAGAACAAAATTTTCCAAACTCTTTTTTATCCTACAATTAATTTTTTAAAAGCAGTTATCTGTTTCATTTTCCGTAACGGGTTTCATAGTTTCGTTTTCACACCTCTTCCCCCCCTTTTCCCCCTCTCTCCCCCTTTTTTCTTGATAAACAAGCAAAATATTAGATATGTTTTTTTCATTTATATGGTCTTACAGAGGCACAATGTATTATTTATTAATTTGGTTTGGTTTTCAGCAAAATTTCTGTATTTATATTATTAGTTTTCATTCAATAGTAGGTATAAATATTTTGTAGTAAGGGAGAGGGACCACAGCAAATCATCACAAAATTTATTTAATTACATTTACCTTTCATGAAACATGCACGCTTATTATGAAGCTTAATATTAATCAGTTGCAAAATGCATAAATTTGAAAAGAAAATAATGAAAAATTAAGAACTTGAAAACTCTTTGTACTGCTCTATACAAAAATAGAAACTAAAGAAGAAAAGATAAATGAAATTGTCTTAGTTTTTATCATCAGCCTGTAATACAAATAGCCCAAGAGGCCCTACTACTTCTGAATGAATGATTTTCTTAACAACTGTTCATTAAATTTGTAGTATAAAATGTCAAGATGAGTTGGCCAGTAACTATTTTTCAGCTTAAAAAATTCTATGCATCACTCAAATATATTCACAAATGTTATTTAACGTGTGTGACATACAGATTTGGACCTGGAGAGAGCTAACAAATTAGATTTGTGCTTAAAATTTTTGCTACATGTTTCTTATCACTAGCCAACTTATAATGAATAGTGATGTAAAATTCCTGGTAACTCATAGCATACTCAAGGTAATATTCCCAGGGAATGTTTCCGGAAATATTCGCGAAATTCATACATTTCCGGGAAGTTTAGAATGTATGACATCAGGGGTCAATCCAGGATTTTATCGTCAACCTGTTTTCAGAATTTTGTGAAAAAGTAATTGTGTGAAAAATAATAGGTAATTTTGTGAAAAATTGTTACGGCTAAAAATATTACTGATCATTTTTAAATCTCAGATTTTTGTGAAGGGTCCGTTTTTGAGTTTCTGAATTTTATGAAGAGTCCGGTAACAGACCTAATTTCTCTTTAGATTTACCCCTGTGACATAAATATTTAAAAAAAATTCTTTTTTATTACATTACATAGCAGATAATTGCTAAATAATGGTCTAATATCATCATGATTTGACTAAAAAAATTCAAAAACTCGTTAAAAAAATGTATTAAGAAATAACAATTAGTGATAACTAAAACTCTTATGTAACCAATGAAAGCCAGAAGAAAAATAGAAAGAACCAAGTAATGACACATAAAATTACATATTTCATTTACAGATTCCTGGGGCCAATACTTATTTTACTACCCTTTTCCAATACCTTCACAAAAATGGTTTTAAAATCTGTATTTCTCAAAAACAAAGTAACAAAATCAGCAATTTCATAAAAATGTAATTGTCACATATGTGACTGTCATCAGGGCTGTATTTGGACTTCACGGGGCCCTTTTTGGTGTGGGCCCCCTCAAAAAAATAAACAAAGGCAATCTTCAGTTTTTGTTTTATTCAATATCCTCCTCCCATACTAACGTGTTTTTTTTTTCTGCCTCCTGCTTTTAGCAACTGCCTTTTTTTATGTCCATTTTGTCCTTTTTGCTTTTGACTAGTCTTGAAACATCAAGGGAGATTAGGAAAGTGATGCAGGGACCCTCCAGTCAGAGAGGTATAGGGTACTCTGAATTTTAGGGGGTCCGGGAAGGGGGGATTTTTAAAACTCATTCATGAAATTTAACAATTTGATGCCTTTTGAGGGCTCGTTGGTTCAAGAAAAAAAAACCATGCAGGTGCACTTTTTAGGGCTTTCTACTGTTTTGCAAATTTAGATGAATCAAAATAAAAATTACTTTTGATTCGGTGAATTGCTGGAATTAATCAGGGAAGAGGAAGTGCTAGTGAACAGAAAGGATGGTCATCATTTATTTACAACTGCTTTTGATATAGAGTAGAATCTCTGGAATGAGAACTAATTTGGGTTGAACACTGTTTGGATTATGGAAAGTATTTACGCGATAAGTGATTTAACTCTTGTTCTCATTCATTATATAACAATCTTTGTTTTAAGTTGATAATAAAATAATTCTACCTCTGAAAGAGCATGAGTACGTAATATGTCAACTCTTTTGATTATAGTAGCAGGAATTTCGTTGTAAGTATGTACAGAATAAAGAAGATTGAAGCAAGTATACTTAATGCCGATGTTTGTAAGCATCGGTGTGATGTACAGTACTATTGCGTGGTTGTAAGCATAAGGCTGAAAGATTGTGCCAAAACTTTAGTGCAGGTGCAAAAAAAGTACTGCGCTGTATTATTAATTGTGTTTGAATGTTTGTTACAATAGTCATCAAAACAATAGAAAAGAAACTTAGCTGTTGATCGCAGTTATTGATTTTCCCTTTTTTCAAATCTAATTTTAACCCTTTATTTCCCAAGCGGCTCAGATTTTCTTAAGCTTTGGATCTCTGAGGTTCGGATGATTTCAGAAGTTTCCCTGCAGTTTACTTTTGATAACATGATCAATAGTAAAAAATGCATAAAATGTTTTAACACGATAGATATTTAGAAAAAAAGTAACTGGAAACTAACATTGTGGCCATTCGGGCAGCTCATAGTTTATGTACTTGATATTGATAACAAATACAATTGAAGCAGTTATCAAGATTCAAGAAATTTATTATTTTCACAGACAGAACCTGGAGTAATTTAAACTGTTTAAAGCGCTTCATTTGCACTTTTCAGTCTCTGAAATTTTAATACTTTTGGCCCGGCCCCACTTAAACAAATACTGTCCGCAAACCCAGATAATATAAGCGAACGCCGTTCGCAGAAAACTTTCAAAGTTTGCAGAAAATTTTGGCATTTTGTTTAAAAAGTTATTTATTTAGGAAGTTTTCTATCTGAAATATGTCTTGATTTTGTTCATTGTGGGGCAGTAGCTTGTTACCTAGATTCAGAAGCCCCCTTTTTTTTGCAGAAAACTTTAAAGAAATAATTTAAGTTTGCAGACAGTTTTACATTTTATCTAAGTCTGACTGACGGTTCCGAGAGAAATATTGTTCGATTAAACGGCAAGGTTCGTACGCTCCTTACAAACTCCTTATAAACTCCTGCTTTTTTACAAGAAAAAATAAGGGCCCTTAAAACTCCTGAACTTTGCTATAATCTCCTTACAAACTCCTTATTTTTAATTCTGTGAATACAAGCTCTTGGGTATTTTCTTCTACTAATCCCAAGATTGTGTTTGAATATTATATCAGAATTCTGGTATTTTTTCACGTGTTAACCTTTTAATTGCCAATGTTCCCAAATGGGAACATCAACTTTAAAAAATCGTTAAAAAAAAGTTTCGCTTCTGAGGATTTATTTTTTTTTTCTATTTACTGTCAAAAGTAGACCTGATTTTTTGAAAAAAAATCTAGTTAGCTACTACAATTATTGTTTTCTACAAAAAATCGCAAAAATGTGCTTTTTTATGGATTTTCACGGAGACAGAAAAAAAAAATTCTAAAAAATTTCAAAAAGGCTCAACTTTTTTGATATTCTAAAGAAACCATAAATAAGGATCCTTTTAATGACCTAACATGACAAATAAAAAATTAAAGCAAAAATGTAGCTCCTATAAGGGATCAAACTTCGTTGTTCCCAATTGGGAACATTGGCAAGTAACGCTATACAAAATGCGGTAATTCACGCCGCTTCCAAAGTTCAGTTATATGATCAGTGAACGCCTTGGAATGGAAAACAACCTCATTTGACGCATTGAAAAAGTGGGTGGCCTTTCGTCTTTCCACTGCTCCCCTTTTTGCATCCTCCCCCCCTCGTCTCTAGTGTTTGGGTGGGAGTGATGTCGAAAAATCGCTTTGCACACGTAGAAATGAAGATGTTTACAGCTTTTCTCTTGCACCCCGCTCAGGCTACAACCTGTTCGCAATATATATCTCTTCCTTGTCACTTGAGACCGTCCAGAGATTCGGCCCCCAATCAATGTTTTTACTCTTTTTCTCCCTCCTTGTGGAGGTTTCGCTTTCTGTTTCGCTAGAAGTGATCGCGACAGTGTTGTTAGAAGTCGTGGAAAGAATGGGTTCCAGAGAAAAGTTTTTAACTTTGCAAGAAGCTATTGAATATTTTCAAGCCCTATCAGACTCAGATGAATCAACAGATTCTGTAGTAGACATTTGCCAATTACCACCAGATGAGACCGGGGCAATAACAGATGAAGAAGATGTTAATGACAATGAATTTGATAAGGTTGTTCCTGCTGATGTTTGCGGACAGATAGAAGTATTCACCCGCAAATCACAAAACGATGTATCGGATGACGAGACGATTATTGATGCCCCATCTACCTCGGAAGCTTCTCCAAAATCCAAGAGGAAGAGAAAATCATCTAAAAAAGAAATTAACTGGAGAAAAAATGCATCTTTTGATGAAGCTATAGAAACAAAAACCCATAAAAAACTCTGTGAGTCATTTCCAGATATGGCAAATTTATCGCCGCTTGAAATTTTCCGCAAATTTTTACCAATTGAATGTTTGGGTCATTATCGAAAATGACAGAACTATATGCAATGCATAAAGGAGAACAATTGGACGTTGATGAAAAGGACATATTTGTTTGACAATATTTGTTTATAAAGTACGTACTGTTTTTTTTTTTTCTTTTTTTTTATGATTTGAAATGTTTAAAGTTTCAAATTGAAATGAATTTGTCAAATATGATCAGTTATATCAAGCATTTTATGCATAAATACAAAAGAACTACAGCGAGCGTAAAGCGCAATCGATTAAAAGCCTTAGGAAAAAAACTTAACATAACATGCCAATGTTCCCAAATGGGAACATGCCCAAAATCGTAGATAAAAAAATTTTTTTTTGAAATTTTTTTTTGCATTGTCTAAAGGGATGCCTAAGAGTCCTATTTTTATGCAGCAACTCAAATTTTTATACTTGGAACATAGTGCGGCATTTAAAGGGTTAATACTGGAAATCTAGTATTTTTTGCTACGCTTCTATCTTTCCGAAATTTTTTTCCTTACTCCAAATTTTCGACGATGAAGTCGATACTTTATTTTAACATTGATCAAATAGACCTTTTAAAAAGACATTCTAAATTTTTTTTGCTTTAGTACATTGTTTTATTTGCGTTATTATACTTATGACGCCTTCATTTTAAATGATGCAATCTGTTTGCATCCGGTTTGGGAATAGAATTTTTTGATTTTTGGTGCGTACTTGACTTCATAAGGGGCAAATAAGTAAAATGTCTTTTTATTTCTATTAAAATCGAAAATTAAAATTTTTCAAGCTAAATTCTCTTTTTTATGACAGAAAAAAAAATTTAATTTTAGTCACTGATTTAATTTAAATTTTGCTTAAATTACTTTATTGCAATCACTATTATGTTTACCGAAGAGCTTAAAAATGTTAATTTAAATCATTTTTACTTGAATAAATCCTTTTATATGTCACTTTTTTAACCTTTTAATTCGTTCATTATGGAAATCGCAATGTTTTTGCATCCGCCATCGGAATAAGAGTTTTCGCAATTATGACGTTCACTATACTCTGTCAAGAGGCAAACGACTAAAATTTATTTTGCTTTTTCCTTTAAATTCTTAATTTGAAAAGTTTTAAACAAAATTCTGTGCACTTTAATAGTGTCAATCGTCAAAGATTAAGAAAGTTGGAAGTTGTTTCAACCTCTTCTATTTCAGTTATACCTTATTACAATTTTTAGTTTAATAATTAGTTTTTTTGTACTGATTCTCGTTACCAGGAATGAAAATCAATTTATCCGTTATCCGATTAAGAGGAGACAACAGTGCTTGGTTGAATTTTAATACTTATCTTATCTTCACAGGACTGTTACAGTTTTGTAAGAAACATCTTTAAAATTAAAAAAAAAAAAAAAAAACTAGATTCTTTTTTTTACATGATTTTTGCATTATAAATAGTGCAGAAAACAAAAAGGAAAAGTTGTAGTGAAAATTCTTTTTCTATCCTTAAATAGTACTTGCAGTATGTAGTGGAAGTAAGATAGAAGCAATCAATAACAAAACACTGAATTCTGGATTAACTAAACAGCCAGATATGAAACATGTGGGTCACACAAAATTATTTCCAGCAGTGGCACTATGTTGCAATTGCAAGGGAGTCTTTTGGCACATGACATAGAAGCTGCCAAGGAGAATATAACTGGGTCCTGAAAATTTGTTTTCGTTATTCTGTTTTCCTTTAAGGGGGGCCCCTAAAAATGCGTTGCTGCAAGCCTCCAAACCTATAAATTTGTAACTGATCTCAATCAATGTGTGTTACAGAAACGTGAGAACCATGTTCTTACTGGCCCATTTTCTCATTCCCCTCCCCTTTCATTTGATACAAATTGAAAAATTTAAGATTCATAACTACATTTTTTCAAGCTTTTCAAGAAGTGCTATAGAATTTTTTTCTCATGTTTTTTATATATTTTTTAGGAACAAATAATGAAATTTTTTTCGAAAATGGGGGCTCCCTCAACAGAGCGGGCCCCCCAAGCCATGGCTTGTTCGGCTTGTACGTAAATCCTGCCCTAATTGTCATATTCACAAAAATAACATTAAAAATTGTTAGTTTTAAACCGAAATTTTTACTCATATAAATAGAAGGCTTAAGTGATTTATGTGAACACGCCATGGAGTAACAACTTTATCGTAGCATTTTAACATATTTCTAATAATTTCCCGAATAGTATACTGTACAAAGCCTATTGAGCTAAAACATAATTCGTTCTTTATATCCCACCACCTCCCGAAAAAATAATTTTTAAACAGTTGAAGATGGTAAAATTTAAGTTAACATAAATTAAAATGTGTGTGTATAAGAGGGGAGGAGGAGGCTGATACTTTTGCAATAATAGAATGCTGATGCTATCTTTTGCAAAAATAGGAAGAAGACAAAAATTCTGGATTGGACCTTATGTTATCTTCCGCTAATCTTAGCAAAAACTGGGATTCGGAAGCTGACTCTAAAATTTTGTGACATTTAAGTTTAAAAAACCCAATTTTAAGGCATAAGTTCAAAAAAGAAAGATTGCTCTCTGTCCCTTGGCAAATTTTGTAATTGAATGTTTAAAAATGCGCTTTTGGCAGGGTTGCCAAACTACCCCGCTAAAAGTTCCTTTTTGGATTCATTTGCAAAATTCATAACCCTGCCAAGAGCAATGGTGCTCTTCAAATGCCAAAAAAAAAAAAAAAAATCCCCCAGAAATGAGAGCCCCCCCTCTAAGGGAAACACACCTTATCAAAAAATTCAATTCCACAATCTGCACCATGACCCTTCTTCCAATAAGCTCATCCAAAATAGTGTTGATGTACCCTCTTATGAATGTAGTTTCAAACTTTTTTTAGGAGAACACTTCTTCCCTTCATTCCACCATCTTTTTATCACTAAAGGCAACCTGAAAGTTGGACTTCGATTTCGGAAATGTTTCCCCGGGGGGGGGGGGGGGGGAGTAAATCTTCTCTCCTTTAAATCACTTGAAGGTAGCTTAAAACATCCTTTTTTATCATAGAAAAACTTCAGCTTCGATGGGGGAAGAGTAAATTCATGTCTCTTTCGTCTTCCCTTTGAGTCAACTGAAGGTTTTAAGACGCTAATTTCAAAAATTTAGGAAGGGGTGAGCTTCTGAATCTTCCAATCAAAACTTACTTGTAATCGAAAGAAACATCTCTAATACTTCAGTTTTAAAAATTTTTTGATGATAATCCATCCTTGTTGAGAGGCCCAATGAAAATATCTCAAAAACTTTAAGACCTTCAAGATAACATTAACTGGGAGCACATAAAGCGGCGTCCATTGTATTTCTTAACACTTTTTGGAACAAATTTGTACAAACGAAGTTATTTAGGGAAATGGGGGGGGGGGGTGAAAAAAATCATTACTTATTGGAAATAAACTATCTTATTTGCATTCTAAGAATGATTCTTTAAATTATTAGTTACCGATTTATTGGTTGATTAACTTTCTGTGATTTATCGCTAATCGGCTATTAATTTTCCTGTCGGTGCTTTCCAAGTTGACAATAGCATGAAAAATGAGTCCCTAAATCGCGCATTAAAATATCTCAGTTCGAAAGAGTGACTTTGAGTTAGAGCCTGTATTCCCCCCCCCCCCCCTCAGAAATTTTTTTACTGACTGGCTTCGTAACCGTTCGTTTTCGGTTATAGCGTTGCTCGCAGTTCATTTATCTTTTTATGGCAGGCGCACAGCTTGAACCAGAATGGGGAGATTCTGAAATCGGGTGGGGGCGTAGGGGTGTCGAGGAAATACAATGGAGCATTTGGGTACAGCATTTCCTTACTTTCCCTCTTGGTGTGCGCATATTTCTACACCAAGTTCTTTTTATTTTATTTTAAGGTGACCATCTCTCTCCTCGCTCATGTGCAGAAAAGACTCGTTGTAAATTTGTATTAAGAAAAGCATTTTATATATTTCGTGGTTACGCAAGCGAGGAAAAGGGATAAAATTTTGAAAGCAATACTTTCGAAGCAATACAAAGCATTTTGATGCCTTCAGCGGAACTCCACAGTGAAGTAAATATCTCTAAAATGTGTGAATGACCTTGTTGAAGATTAGTAAACATAATAGTCAATCATTTTTATGAAACTGGGTGAAAGGAGCATTTGATTTTAATTTAAATCTCTTTGTCCCCTTAGTGTTCGATGTGCTTATTTTTCTAACGGCTTTATTTACTGCTGGTTACTATGATTCTTTCATATTACGATTTGTTTGGTTTCCTTTTGGTATAAGGTTTAAGCAGGGCCTGATTATAATGAACTTTGGATTAATGCCGGAGTCTCTTTTCAAACCCCCAGCTGACATTTTTGCTTCTGGGTAGGTTCATCCGATTATTTATTTGTCAACTTTTTGCTGATATTGATTGAAATTTAAAAAGGGAAGAGCATTTGAATTTACATGTGACGATTCTGTCCAACATCGAAAGGCGTTCCTGGCATCTTTGAACGGTTCTATTTCAAAACAAGGGAGATAGCTTGATTAAGAAAATGCACCACGGCAGCATTTTTGCTTAGTGCTTTTTTTTTTTTTAATTTTCTACAACTGATAAGGAAGGGGAATAAAAAAAAAACATTGACGATGACGCTAACCAACACGTCAAATAAACGAAAATCAAAACAAATCTCCTCACGTTCCTTATCTCCATCACCTCTGTTTTGACGAAATCAGTAGAGACCTGAGGCATGCGCACATGCGTCCGAGGTTGCCGGAAAAAATATCAAACAGCACTTTTGAACTTGGTCAAAAGAAAAATTAATATACTGAACATAGAAATTGAAGCAGAAAGTTACAGCTTCAGATTTAAATACCAGGCCTAGTCGTTCTGATTTCCCCAAATCTTGTTTGCTTCTAAACGTTGTCCTGGGAGCCGAAAGTATGGCGCCATGCCCTCTCCTCTCAAAAGGACGGGCGAATTTCTCAGAAATGCTATTTCCCAGGCGCTACTTTATTGACCGAAGGGAGCTGATCCAATACTAACCTATTATGCTATTCCCTTTTTGGCCAGGTGTGAAGAAACACAAAAGAATTCGCCGGCCTGAAATTGAATGGCCGATCTACCTTCTTTTGTGCACCACCCCGCTCGGCTGTGTGTGCCCAGAATCTTGAGAACGGTCGCCGTGTATTCATGCTTTTGTAAGGGGATATTTTTCTCTAATATGTTTTATATTTGTTGGCCCGTAGCCCCAACTTTTTAACGCCTGTGAGACACCCGAGGAAAATAAGATGGCGACAGATCTTGAGAAATACCAAAAAGTCAGCGTATCGATTTAGCCATTTTACGAACTCGGTTAGCACCAGTTTTAACAATTGCATGCTGTCAGGGTGGCGATGATTGAAGTCATTTCATCTAAATCAGTTAAGCTAATCGTGATCGTAAAAAAAATTAAAAAATGATTCTTTGACTTAATTTTGGAAATCCTCAATTTGTAGTAAAACCTTCCTTTTATAATTTTTGATTTTGTTCTTAAGTTTAATTTCACTTGAGTATCTCTTTCCTTATTAGACCAAAAGTGTCATATTTTCTTTCAGCTATTGAATGCTGATCGATTCGCGCGCACGTGTGTGTGTGTGTGGGGGGGGGGGGGGGACAGGTAAACAAATGAAACTCGGTTCATGAAGAACTAGATGTTATTAGACCAATTTCTTTCGGCACTCGCAATTTCGGTTTTGTAGCAAATCTCCCCAGCCCATTAATTGTGCATATAAACCATAAACGATTTTATCTGTATTTTTACAGGAGAGTGGGCAACTGAAAATGGGTAATTGTATGATTTAAGATATTTACTCTCTTCATATTAAGAGCATATTTTTCAAAATACGTGAAAATTTAAAAACTAAGTGTGTAATGTCACAAAATGTAAGACCTGAAAAAGTCGGGGTATTTCATCTCTGAAAGGGAGAAGGGTCTCGTTTAGGTGCCTCGAGTAGGGTGGGGAAAAGTGAAAGTTAGCTGTCTTCTGATGAACTTCCGTTTTTCTTTTTCCTTGACTTTGAGATGGGGTGGAGCAGAACAAAATAAAAGTTAAAAATTATGAGTGAAATATGGGAGAATTGCGGACAAATTAGCTGTGTTTGTTCAATTTGCGAAAGAGAACTATTTGTCATTAGCTAATAATTTTGATGAAACTTATTCTTGAATCAAGTGAGATTTGTCGTTTTATTTCTCAAGCAATTATCATTCTTCAGTGTACTCATTTATACTTTCTATTTTGAAACAATAAGTTTTTTAAGTATGAAATTCCATATTCACTCCTTTTAGTTAAAACGAAATTTGGGACTCCCCTTCTTTACGGAAATTTGTAACTTTCATTTCTGTGCTAAAGGGTCTGCTGGGAATCTCGCGCAAACAGACTAATAGATATTGTCTGCATTATAGATGTAGAGTTCTTGTGCAATGCGTAATTGCGAAATTTTTGAATAGGAGGAAGGGGATTAACTTTTGTCGACTTGGCATTTTTTTTCGCGTGAGAATTGAATATCTGTTTAGGCAAGTTGTTGCGTCTTCGTTGTGCGTAGAATGATTCTCGTTCTTGCTATAATGGCAAGGAATAAAAATGGTAGAACGGGCACATATCATTTTTTCACTTCGTATTGCGTTTTTTGGGGATGTAAGGAGCGGTAATTTATTTTTTATTTGCTTTTATCCGTACAAATTGGTCTATATCTCTTTCAATGCTGACAAAGCCTGAGACCGAACAAGGCGTAAACAGATTGGAAAAAAAAAAAAGGTTTGTCATTTCTTCCAATTTAGGGATCACATGAGTTTGAATATGGGGATTATTATATTTAGGTTAAGTGAAATAGGGTTTAAAAAAGCTGCTGTAGTTAAAACATTATAGAAATGACTGTTGCAAAGACTTAATATTTGTAGAAGTTGGTCATTTGGAAAAACTGGGACTTGTCTATCTTTGAAAATGAAAATTTTGAAACCAGGACTGCAAATTAAAGTGACTTCTGGCTTAGGAATATGTTATATTAATTAGATAACACTTCGGCATTTCTCTCTCTCTCTTTTTTTTGACTCTTTTTTTTTTTCTTTTTTGTAGCAGTACTTGAAGGTTGTAATTTATGCTATAAGAACCATAATATATTTTTAGTTTAGTTTGTAGGGTATTAGGTGATAAACTACTATCCGATACCCAGTTGTACTCTAATAAAATAGTAAATTGCACCTAAAATTTTCGTAAAATGTTTCTAAAATTCCTTAAAATTTTGAAAAAGTCAACTGCGAGCCCTTTACATGCCTTAAGTATGAAAAATGTTTAATTTAAATTAAGAAATTTAGTTTAACATTCGAGCGTTCGCGCTGGGTCTTTTCGACCCAGGCGCAAGGATAAACACTCGCTGCTCTACTTCTATTTGAAAGAAATGGATCAGGTCCACTGTAGCTGCATTCAAAGTCGACCCCTTGAACTTGGATATACTTTTGAGATCCTTGATTAATATTTGTCAAAATCATGATTTACTACTGAATTATTCATTAAATATTGTTAAAATGCTCTTAAAATGTAATATGGGTCACTCTGACCCAGCGCGCGCTCTCGTGTATCGGTATGTCGCGCGCTTTCCGGAAGGTTAAAGAATTTCATAATTCCATCGGTTACATGCAGGCAATTTATAAATTTCAAATTTATTTTTTTTCTGGGAACAAATTTTCACCAAAATAAATAAATGGTTAATTTAATAGGATACTGTATTGCTGTATAATATTGTATGATGTTTTAAAGATCTAATTTTTACATGCTTTGTTTTCATTCCTCTTAACTGGTACAGTATAAGCTCACTAAAAACCTTAAAAAAAATTTCAGATCCGCTTCTGATTAAAAATTTTGACTCGTTGAAAATCGCGTGAATCAGTATCTAGTGAAATAATAGATGTTCATGTTCTGTTGTTTATTGCATCTTAAGTTGGTTCTGAAAAAATTGTAAAGATTCTTGTAGTTTATTGTTTTAAAATGATGCTTTAAATTCTCAAATGCCTTTCCTTTTTGTAGAGATTTAAGCAACAACCAACTTCGTTTCGTAGACAGTGCACATTTTCTCAGTACCCCATCTCTGCAACAACTGTAAGTTTCAATGACAATGTCTGTATTTTCATATTATATTAAATCTTTTTAAAGAATTGTGATAGTTATGTATTGTTTTGTAAATATGTCTCTTTAAATTCAAATCATGCATTTTGTGTGATTTTCATTAAAAAAAGTTTTTTGTTGAAGTTTTGAATATAATGGGAACAAAAATATTTTCATTTAATTTTATTATTAAGCAGCAACAGTTATGGATGAGCAGCAGAAAAGGATTGCTCCAAGCCAAAATTTTAGGCATCAAATTTGTGTTACAGACATTAAAAAGAAATGTTTGGTTGTAAGACATGCCTAACAACAGTTAATTTCTAACATTGAAATAATTTTTAGCAATTTAATAATGTAATTCAAATGTTTGCAAGTTGGTTTTTACTTTATTTAATCATATAAAGATAAATATTTTGTTCGTTAATTGCTAAAAAAAATTGCTCAGTGGGATATCAGATATTGATTTAAAAATATGATAAACTAATTTGTAAGTAATATACTTTTTATGAATACATGTGAAAAATAGTTTAAATACCCATAAAAATCAATACTTTTGAATGTGTTCAACTTGGATATGACATATATATTTTTTAATTTTCAGAAGATAATCAATGTTGCATTTATTTTATTTTATTTTGCAGAATAATTAACCACAACCATTTGACAGAACTTCCCGACTTTGAAGATAGCCCTTCTCTTATCACTCTGAGCTTGTAAGTTTTAAGAACCATTTTTATATTTAATCATAATAATATATGTGTTCTAGTTTTGTGTTTGAATTGTTATTTTGAAACATGTTGTGTTTTCTTTTTTTCCAATCAAGGCAACACAATGAGATCCACAGCTTAAACTGTTCAATTCTAAAAGGCTTACCCAAGCTTCAAAACCTGGATCTAAGTTTCAACAGTCTAGTAGACTTGCCTGCTGACACATTTGGAAATTCCTCATCTTTGCTTCATTTGTAAGTAGACACTAAATGCATGTTAAGTTTTGGGGTTTTGTTGGCATGAAATATTTTTACATTGATGCTAAATAAAATTTTGTTTTATTTCTTCTGTAGGTCTTTGAGCCATAACAGATTGGTTAGTTTGGAAAAAGGTGTTTTTGATAATCTCACTGCTCTTGAATCTTTGAAACTAAGTAAGAATCGCCTGGACTCTATTCCAAAAGAACTTTTTCGTCGCCTGGGCAACTTACAACATCTGTGAGTACTCTATTCTTTACAACTAACTGTTTTGTAGACAGTTAAATGAAATATTAGTTTTAAAATTCTATTATACTTAATCACGTTTGACTTTTCAAGCTGATGAAATATTTTGACTTTTCCGGCATCGTGACTGATGTTTCTTCTATTATTCATATAAACGTATTTGACTTTCAGGGAGCTGAATTCGAATAACTTCTCACAAATCGAAGGTCTCAGTTTTCAAGGTCTTTCTTCTTTGGTTTTACTGAAAATACGTCATGCTGGCATTCGTGACTTGTTAGACGGCAGCTTCTATGGCCTCTCTTCCATACGTAAATTGTGAGTAAATTTTTTTTTTTTTTGAAAGAGCTGTTTAATTTCTTTAAGCGAAAACTTGTATTGTCAAACTCAAAAGAAAAACTCTTAAAGTTGGGAAAATATAATTTTATCAGAGACATATTATTATTAAAGACATATTTAGAAGTTTGGTTTTCAATTAATATTCCCATTACTGGATTGCAATTTAAAATCCGGAAGTAATATTTTTAAATCTAAAAATTATTCGAAGTTTTTTTTTTAAATTCCAGATAAGTTTAATTCTATGATTATAATTTTAGTGCTTTAACTTCTTAGTTATTTATTAAAGGTAGAACTGGTATGTTAGACTTACTTGTGTTTTGATTTATCTGCTCTTTTTAGATTTTTAGTTTAAAAATAATTCTTCAGAATTTAGTTAAATCTAAATTATTACAAACATTGAATTTTACATACACTGCGTTCCATGTTCATTAATATATTAGAGTTCTTGTTGGTCTGAAAGAAAGTTGAGACAAATATCAATATTCAAACTTAATTGTATTATTTCTAATGTAACACTATTCAAAGTTTGGCAAGAAAAGGGCTAAGAACCCCTAAACATTTTGCCATAAGTAAAAAATAAAATTAAGTTCATGCAATGCAATAAAGTACTGTATATTATTATTATTTTTTGCATTAGCTTTTAGGGAGTAATCTTATTTTTCTCCCTTTTATATTCAAGTAATAATTTTATGAAAATAGCTGTGTAATGTTTAGCGTATCGATTAAAATTGGTTTAAGCTGAAGGATTTGGGACAGATTGTATGTTTAAAATTTTTTGAAAGGAATGCCTATTAAAATTCATTTTTTTATTTGCATGTTGGAAAATTGTTAAAAAAAAATACTGAAAAAATGTTATTTTGTGTTCATGTATCTTTTCAGGCAATTAGATTATAACAATATAAGAAAAATAACCAAAGGCTGGTTGTATGGATTAAACTCTTTGCAAAGATTGTAAGTTCTCAATATATATATTTCTTTTAATTGTTTAAAGTGTCTTCATTTCTTCCCTTTTTGATAAACAAAAAAATAATTAAAGAATCTCAAATTAAGATATAATCATTGAAACCTTCAGGTATGAATGACTTGAAAATTGCTCCGACAATGATTGAAGCGGATACATCAAAAATGAAGGAAATAAGCACTTAGTTTTGGTTATACTAATGACAAAAGCTTACAGCTTGGCTGCTTTGGTTTTGACAAAAGCTTACAGCTTGGTTGCAACATGTACATGAGAGTGGCACCTAAATGGGTCATCTAAAAATAGTAAAGATTTTAAGAAAAAGTTTCTTACAGTTATCGAAAGATTTTGTGTATTGTAGCAGTACTGTTCAGTTCCAATTATAGGAAACTAACTTATAGTTAAGGAATAGTTTTTACAGTTTGAGCAATTTTTAGGAGTGACTAAAATAATCATCCTTTTCCACAATGATTACTGGCCAACTTTTACCTAAAATTACGTAATGCGTAAAATTTACTCATTTTGGTTGTTAGTTATGCTTTTATGCATCACTCTCGATTTTTACGCATTTTGAAATCCCATTTCACCCGCCTCTGTAAAAGTCACCTGTTTTGATTTGCTGTGTGATTCAACCTCATGGATAGTGCTAATTTTGTGTTTACATTATTTTTAACTTTTCTTATATCTCATATTTCACGGCAAGAGAATGAACGATCAACCTTTTGCTGTGCCCCTCGGAAATTTCAATCCAGTGTCATCTGAGTTGAATCAACCTATATTCTTTTTTTAATTCTAAAAGTTAATTAGAGAAGCTTTAGATTTCAATGTAAAATCGAAATTGAGTAATTTAGGTTGTAAAATTAATAAAAGTCAAGAAATGCAAATTATTTAAATTCAGGATTTTTGAACTTTAAAAATTTTGGTGGTGATATTGGTTAATTTAAATGAAAAATATATTAGTTTATTATTCCTTTACGCTCATATTTTACATCATTCTTAATTTTGATTTTTTAAAATAAAATTTTTAATAAAATGAGATACTGTCTAAAATTTTTTCGTGCGACCTCCGCAGAATCTGCGCACGCGCCAACCCAAGTAGCACACTTCATTTTTTAAAGGTTGTAAAATGGTTATTAATGTTGTAACAACGGATTAAAAACGTTTATAAAACGTTTAAACGTTTTTTTGTGCTACCTGGGAAGTCTCTTCTGACTTTCTCGAAATAGGAAATGGGGGAAATGCAACGAGGAAGTAGCAAGCGAACAAAAGCTGTGAAGGCATCGAACAAAAGCTGTGAAGGCATCCGAAGTGCACATCCTAAACCTATCTCTCCTTTTTCAAATGGAAGAGTTCGTGGCTGCCAGGCGCACAATACGCAAACAGACAGTAGTGTTGTGCATAAAAAAAGTTTAACTGATACCAATATTCAAAAGTTTTGCCAGCTTTTAAAATTGACAGTACAAAATAATGACTTTCACAAACTGTCTTGTAACCTTTTGTGTTAATTATATATCCTTTGTTTTTAATTCAAGACTCCAGTGTTGCTATAAACAAAGTCCAATAAATCAGGCAGCCAGAAAAATAAATAGATAAATAAATAAGAATGAAAAATGCGTTGGCAATCAATTCTTTCAGAGTGGGAAATTTTTTTTTCCATTAGAAGTTTTTAACTAAAGATATTTTTGGTTTTTCTCCAGTTACTCCATTTTTCCCTTTTTAAGCCGAATTCTCAGGCAGAGGACCAGGAAAACAGCGATTTTGTGAACGCAAGATGCTTGTTCAAAAAATTTGTTTTGCCTGTTGAAGATCTTTTCATAATATTTTTCCTTTCAAGCAATATTAGCATGCATTGGTTTTAATGCATTAAATTTTATCCATCTGAATGCTTTCTTTTCTTAGATTTTTTTCTTTCAAGAATTTTGTGAAATTATAATTGAATAGAAAACAATGTGACTTAAAATCTTTATTAAAAGTTTCTGACTTTTTTAGAACTTTTCTTTTATGAAGTTAATAATCCTTTGTTATAGGTACGTAAATCACAACAATATATCTGAAATCGAAGATGATGCTTGGGATTCGGGGAAGAGATTATTAGAATTGTAAGTAAAAATTGATTTTTGATTTACTGTGTTTTGCTTTTTTTTAAAATTAAAATAAATGCTGCATTAATTTTAATCCATCTACTGCTGATGAAGTCTGAGTTGTATATGATGTAAAACAATTGATCAATTATATAGTTTTCCTTAACGATACCCCCATCTCCCTCTAAAAACTGATAGTTGCTGCTCCATCTTGTTTATTTCTTCACTCCAAAAAAGATAGTTTTCTGCTCTAAATACTTTTTTTTAACTCTCAAACTGATATTTAGCTCTTCACAAAGAAAATTTTTGCTACTCCATATCATGCATCTCCTCTTCTAACTGTTAATCTTCCTCTTTTTTATATTTTTTGTGCTTCAGAACTTGATAATTGTTGACATCTGTTTTTGCACAAAAATGGTTATTTTTTAGTCATGTATTGTTAACTGCATAATAATGCAGTAAAGATATTTCATTAAAAAAAACTAATTTTATTTGTAAGTATTGTTTTGTGAGAATACCTTCAAAATTGAAAATGTTTCTTCAAAAAAGTACAAAATAACTTGATGGTAAATGAAATATTTTGTCGAAGTAAAAATCCGATCACATTGAAACTTATCTTCAATACAACTTTTTTTTTGCATACAAAAGCTGAAACATACTGGATTTTGTACTGTATAATGATCGTAGCACTTCAAATGAGTACCTTTCTTTTACTCTATAATTTTCCGTTTCAAGTCCTTGAAATTTCGCTTTTTCTGAATCTGGTTTCTTTTTCTCCTTTTATTTAAAATTTCAGTTCCATTTTGAATGTTGCTGGTAACCTCTTTTTATCCATTCAAATGCAGCATTTAGAGTTGACACCTTTACTGCAATAGTTAGAATTCTGAGTTAAAGAGGGCACATCGTATATAGTTCAAAACTATATTTAATCTTAATAAATTTACTCGTCATAGTGTCTTGCTTTAGGCCAAAGTAATTTTAATTCAAACTAATTTTTCATCCAATAAATTTTTAAAAAATTGTTCTATTTTGAATGATTGGCAGAGTGGCTTATTGCATTTTTAACCTTAAAAAGTTGAGATAAAGATCCCTTTTTTCCCTAGTTAAAAACATTTATTGGGGGTTTGTTATTACATTAAAGCATGGGAGCAATATTCAGTATGTAGACAACATACATTTTGAAATATATTTTGATTTAAAATTCTATTTTCTATTTAGGGATTTATCTGAAAATAATCTGAATGCTGTCACTACCAAAACATTTGACAAGTTGTATACTTTAAAGAGACTTATCCTGAGCAATAATGTAATATCTTATATAGAGGATGGTGCTTTTAAATCACTTTCTGCTTTGCAATATCTGTAAGTATTAGTGCTTTTAATTAAAAAAAAAACTTTCAAGTTCTACTCTAAAATTTTAAAATAAAAATGCAAGCTTTACTTTGAGTATAGTAGTTTTTGTATGGTAAGTCCTTAAGTTTTAAAAATGGTCGTATGCAACTTGATAATACCTCAGTTCTTCCACATTAAAGCTCAGATGTTTTTTATATCATGAGATACATCTTTGTTACAGAGAACTTAAGTCTAACAAGGTATCTTGGACTATTGAGGACACATCCAGGGTGTTTTCTGGCCTCTCCAGATTGAAGTACCTAGGCCTCGCAGATAACGGAATCCGTTCCCTAGTGAAGACGTCCCTGTCCGGTTTGAATCGACTGGAAGTCTTAGACCTCACTCACAATGAAGTGACCACTTTCGAAGAGGAAGCTTTCAATGAGCTGTTAGCCTTACAGGAATTGTGAGTTGCAGTTTTGTTGGTTTTGATATGCTATTGGGTCGCTGATGCAAACAATACAATGGCAATAATAGATTTAGAGTCTAAATCTATTATTGCCATTGTATAAATGCCTAAGACATTTTAAAGACGGGGGGAAAAACTTTTTTTAGAAATTTTGAAAGAGAATTTCTGTGTAAAAACTCCAGAATGTGTAAAAATAGGAATTAATGCATAATAAGGTCTGTTTTAGTTTTTGACATCACAACTCTGAAGAAGAAGGAGAAAATGATGTGTCCCAGCTTCAAATTGCTAGTATTTTAAATGTGATTTAAAATTAAGCTGAAATGTAACAACAAAATAAATGACACTGCACTGCACAAAAGATGCTTCTGACGCCATTTCTGTAGATTATTACGCAAATGAAAATTTTTTTTCCCCAGAAACACTATTATTTATCCGTGTCCCTAGATTTTCTATGTTTCGAATTGTCCACTCTGTTACAAGCTTTTTGGAAATAAAATAAACGATTGCATTCAATCTGATATTTTAAAAAAATATATATAGGTAGTATGACTGCCGTGATTAGCTTGCTACATTGAACTATGTAATCGATAAGCAGGGTGAGCCTAATTCTTTTCTTATGGTAGTTAATTTGAAATGTTGGATGTCCACTCTGTTACAGTCGATTTCATGATGAAAAAGTAGATTTTTTCTTGAAATTACAGACACAATTACAGTTTTAGGCCGTTTATTCCACGTTATGCTTGTTCTGTAATTCTAACTTTTCTTTGTGGTTATAAAGATATTTTTAAAGGCTTATTTGTCCACTCTGTTACACAAAGTGATCAAAATATTTAAAATCCTTTCATAAATGAGTCATGTACTAGTTATTTACACTTCATTATACACAAATAAATGGAAACTCAAAAAAAAAAAAATATATATATGATTAGTTGGTGGAAATTATTTAAATTGATAATCTTAAGTAAAGAGTTTCAGACATGATTTCTACCATTTTCGCTCGAATGACCCGTATACAGTAGCTAAAAGATTTAACACTCAAACGTACATTTGAATTATAGCTAAAGACAAAGCATTGGATGGCAAAAAAAAATCTTTAGAATTAAAACAAACTTTGGCTAACTTTAAAATGGGTGCAAGCTCAGCTGAGTTAAAATGAGTATTTTTCTGCATTTAGTAAAATCTTCACCATAAAAAGAAAAGGGAAGGACCCATGGATGTTCTGACCACGGATAATCTCAGGATTACTGTATTTGTGGCTTTTTTTATTTTATTAACTTGAAGAAAATGACAAAAACAAGTAGTGTTATCTTGTGGCATTCCCTGATGTTATAGGAATCATACCTCTCAAATTTTTTCAAAATGCTCAAAAATATATACAAAAGAAGAAGTTCATATTTTAGTTGTATGTGTTTTGCATAACTTTTTTCATGTTATTGTAACATTTATTGCAAGTTTTTTTACAAGGTCTTTTATATAAAAAAAGTATGCATAAGTGTGTTGTAATTTCTGAATTTACACATGAATTATGTCAAATTTCTTATTTAGGTCTTTGAACAGCAGTAGTCTTTTGTGTGATTGTAATCTTTCTTGGATCTCTCACGATTTCCCATTCAAAGTGCAAGCCAAATGTGGCTATCCGGACCGTCTGAAGGGTTACTCTGTTTTCCAAGTCCCAACTTCTGCCATGCTTTGTGGTTAGTGTTATTTTGAAAGACTTTTCATGTCTTACATTTCCTTTGTTCATGTAAAAATATATATAATAGTAACCTTATCCTTTGAAATTTTCAAAATTATTGTAGTACAAGTGAGCGCTTTTTAACGCATTAATGTTGTGTTCTTGCTTTCAGAGAGTTCACCAAAGCCTGTCATCACCAAGGAACCACACACAAAAATAACTTTGAAGGGGGAGAATGTGACATTAGAATGTGAAGCAAGAAGTCCTTACAATGCCAATATCCTGTGGCGAAAAGATGGCAAAGTAAATTTTTTTTTTTCTAGATAATGTTGGTTTTGTGTTCTTTCAAAAGCGTATTAACCCTAGTCATTACATCAAATTTTAAAATCTGTTTTTATTGATTACTAGCTGCGTGGTCCGTCTTTGCACGGGATCATCCTTGAGAACAAAAGTTATGTCAAGTGACGTGTATCTAGAAGTCTAGATTGGATTAAGTTGATAAAATTAATCAAAAAATTAATCAATTACCCAAAAAGTTTTAAATCCGCCCGTTACAGGATAAGCCTAAAATCAAAAGCAAGAATTTTATTTGTTTAGGTTTAAGAAAAAAATTGGCAACATCCTTTCCTCATCTATGATTTCTTTCATGCTTGTGCAGACAATATTAATAAATCTAATTTCAAATTGATTTTTACTCACTTGAAAACTCGCATTTCTTTTGTCTGGGTGAAGATAGCGATTTGGAGTTTTCGAAACTTTTGGAAGAAACAAAAAATCCAATAATTATTTTGTGTAGAAAGTGCCGTTTTAAGCCATTTTTGAGTCCTTAAGTAGAAATTCAAACAGATTGATACTTTTTTGGTTTAAGAAAAGTCCCCTACGACCCTGCTCGGGTGGCTAAGTAGCTCCCTGCCAAATTTAGTCCAGATCCGATGTATACTGGATTTGCATTGAGAAAATAAATACACACATTCATATTCTCTGTTTTACTTATACCAATTTTCACCAAATAGCTATTTTCCATGTGTAAATTTTTCTAATTGGATTCCAACGTTTGTATTTGATTACTTAAGCATTATTTAACCATCTTTACAGTTGCTGGAAAACATCACACATCGTATTCAGAGTAGGAGTTATCAGCTTGGTAACGTAACTGTGCTTTTGAGTCACTTCATCCTTCCTGCCATCCAAGATGAGGACGAAGGGAAATACCAGTGCGTCGTTTCAAACCAGTTCGGCTCCATTTACTCCGGGAAAGCCCGCATAACTGTTCATGGTAAGTATCACATATTCTTGACAGCTTTGCTTCATTTCAAAACGCATTGAAAAAAAACTTTTTGAATGCATATCACAGTGTCAGTTTTGATCAGTTACTCTGATCACAATTTAAATCTTTTTTTTTTTTTTTTCAAAAAATCATTGATTTAAATTGTTTTCTATTTTAAACCCTTGTAATCCTCTTGAAAATTCTATACTTCAGTAGCATTGTCAGCCACCTTGTCTAGTGATCATAGAAGTCCGACCGTGATGCGGTGGTCGAATCCCGACTCAGGCATGGATGTACTTCTGTCCTTGTCCTTCCTTCGTGTGTATGACTGTGTTGTGAATGTCCGCCACACAGACCCTATAAACGGATCTTCGGCATGTGTGTGTGAAAAAGAAAAGTCTTTTTCTTTTTCAATACAACCTTCATGTTTATCATCAAAGGAACTATGGAAAAATATGTTATGTACTTTCTCTTTGGATTTGTTACATGGAAACTTAATTAATTTATTAAATTTACCAAATGTTGCATGAACAAAAATTCTTCTTTTTCTTCCAGTGTTCCCAGTCTTCACCAAGACCCCGCGTGACCTGTCCGTGCGTTCCGGAGGAACAGCGCGATTGGAGTGCGGAGCCAGGGGGCAACCGCCCCCGCAAATAGAATGGAGGAAAGATGGCGGAGGGGACGATTTCCCCGCCGCCAGGGAGCGCCGCATGCACGTCATGCCGACCGACGACGTCTTTTTCATAACCGGGGTGCGACACCAAGATGCCGGGACGTACAGCTGCAAGGCCTTCAATGTTGCCGGAACCATCTATGCCAACGCTACGCTCACAGTGCTAGGTATTTGTATAGTTGAGAATTCAATTGTTATTCAATCGGGTATACAGTCGAACTTGTTTATCTCAAAATCCTCCCTACGTGGAATTTGTTCAATTTCCATGCATTTATGGTACAGGTTACTGATTGGGGACGAAATCTAGTACCTTTTTAAAGTATAAGTTCTGACAAGAATAAGGATAATCCTTTTTATATTCTTATTACGAAAACTGATACACTTTATAGACATTTTTGTGAACGACTGTTCGAAATTTTTTTTGCGAGCAGCAGGAGAAAAGTTGACGTGTGAGTAACATAAAATGCAAATGCGGGTGAAGTGAAATACAATTTTTAAATTTATTTTCAAAGACGGGCCAAATTGCCAATGTCGTTAAGCAAAGTAAATGACAAATCAATCAACGAAACAAAAGTCGAAAGCCATTCTCCTTATGATTGTGAGAAGTTTGACGAAATTCTAAGTTATTTGCTGATAAATCAATTGGCGATATTTCACTTGCCCCTGGCTAACAGATAAGTACCCAATGTTGTTTTCACGTGTTTAACTCAAATCAGTTTTTCTGAAAACCGCTGTCTTGAATTTCTGCTGCACTGTCATTTTCAAATTTGATCGAAAGGATCTTCACCAGGGTTGGCAAAGGTGGGCCCAGCAGAGAAAAACCCGCCCGGATTTTTCTGGGCGGGTCCACCAACAAAAACCCACCTGGGTTTTTGTCAAAAGTGGGTTTTTGTTAATTTCTAAGTTATCAACAAATATAGTCAATAATAATATCTCATCTAAATTATACATAAAAAGTAAGTAAGAAATCAGGTTTATTTGAGATAATTTTTCTTTAGAGTAATTATTTATTTTATAAAATAATTATTATTTCTTCAATTTTCAAGTCATTGTTTAGAAAATTTTCCTAGCTATGATACTACTTTTTGTTGCAAAATACTTATTATTATTATTATTTATTTATTTTTTGATAGCAAATTTCAAATTTTAAAATAAATTGAAAATGCACCATTGATTGACTTCTTGTAGATGGAAAAAATTGCTTAATTAATGTTTTATGATAATTTTGATTCGACACAGAAGTCAAATAATGATAAAATACTGCAATTTTTGCTTTTATTCTGGAGCAAGAAAAACAAAGTTTTGCTCTTCATTTCTTCTAACCCTACTGCATTTAGTATATGATGATTTTCAAGTGCTATATTACAGAGGTACCATACCACTGACTTTCAGCACTAAATCTTTTCTTTGATTTAAAAAAAATAAAGAAAATGCGTCCCCAAGCAGTTTATTACTGCTAAAATATTATGACAAGCATTTATTAATAAATTTATAATTCTTGCAAAGTTTTAATGTTAACCTAGTTTTTTCTTAAGATTATTTCAAAAAAAAAAAAAATCAATTAAGCGTCCCCACTCTCCCCTCCCCATCTGAAATTAATCAGTTTTGGTTTTGAAAATAAGAAGGGGGGGAGACACTTCCCTTATCTCGGAAACACACCTATCATTGAGATATGATTCTTCTTAAATTGTTTTGCCTGCTTGTGCTAATATTGTATTTCAAGTACCCTAAATTTTTGTGTGTTCTCGCAGAGACGCCCTCCTTCGTGAAGCGCATGGAGGACAAGGAGGTGCGGGCGGGGGAGACGGCCGTCCTGGAGTGCCTGGCGGCGGGCAGCCCCCGGCCCCGCCTGTCCTGGAGCAAGGACGGCGGGGAGCTGCTCCGCACGGAGCGCCACTTCTTCACCGCCCAGGACCAGCTGCTCATCATCGTGCAGTCCCAGCCCCGGGACGCGGGCACCTACTCGTGCGAGATGGCCAACACCCTGGGCACCGAGAGGGGGAGCAGCAGGCTCAAGGTCATACCGGGTGAGTTTGTGATGAGATGTGTTCGTGGATTCAAGTTCAGTTACTTCTTGCTCCACTTGTTGTAATATTTCTGTTCTATGCTTTATTTATGGAATAAAATGACATTTTTTTTCAAAATCTAAGATGTATTTTAGTTAATATTTGCCTCTATTGAATATTTATTAAAAAGAAATTCAGTTAATTATATATGTCGCCTTTTCCCGAAAAATCATGGTTTCCATTCCACAGTTCACCCCGTAGACTTCCGGGCCTCCGTCTCGGAGCCGACCCACACCACCACGGGCGTGATCGTGATAGCGGTGGTCATCTGCATCGTGGGCACCTCGGTCGTCTGGGTCGTCATCATCTACCACACGCGCAAGAGGACGGTGGCCGCCGGGGAGTACCCCTCCGGGAGGTCTCCGCCCCCCCACCAGGGCAGGGGGCACGCGCCCGGACCCTCCTGCGCGGGTCCCCCCGGTCATCGGAAGCCCTCGGGGAGGAGTCTGCTCGTGGATTCGCATTCTGGTGAGAAAGTCTTACAATGAAACCATTTGTGTAAAAATGGACAACTTTTTAAAAGTACAAATACATACATTAAAGAAGAGTTTAAAACTCGGCAAACGGCTGTTTCGGGGCTATAAACTACAGGCCCCATCATCAGTGCCTAAAAATACAAAGACAAGTTCCCAATGCAAAGACTGACAAGTGAACCCACAAGTAAAGTTCTTGGCATGTGAACCTGTCTTTTTCTTTGTATTTTTATGCACTGATGATGGGGCTTGCAATTTATAGCCCCAAAACAGCTCTTTGCTGAGTTTTAAGCTTTTTAATGTATATATTTGTACTTTTTAAACATTGGCTATTTTTACATATTTTATAGTACAAAGATTTTGACTTCTGTTTTTACAATAAAACCATTTGTAGCACAATCCATGCTGACCAACCCTGCTGTTAACGGGAAAACGTCTGCCTTTAATGCTACTCTCCCGGTTTTGCTATTTTTTCTCATTTTTAACCCCCAACGCAAAAAGGAAAACGGTTTTAAGTTTGATGTGTCTTCTGTGGCAATCTTAACGCCTGTGGCAATCGTAACGCCTAAAGGGATGGACTGATCTTGAAAAAAAAAAATTTTTGTTCAAAAGGGGACATGATTTAGAGTGTTCTCACTTAGGTTCCGAATCCAGATGACATTAGTTGACAAATATATTAATTAATATCCTTTAAAACGTTTTTCGCAATTTTCATAGTGAAAACATGCTTGAAAATTTAAAACAATTGTACTAAAAGAAAGAGAAAATTTTTCTGCGTGATAGAATGTGTTTGGAATTTCCATGCAAAATAGAACTCGAAATACGTTTTTTAGCAAATGCGGCTGAGCATTAACCCATTAATGTCTGACATTTTTTTCAAAAGATATTTTGTATACTGGTTACAAACAGTATTTAATGGATAGGAAAAATAATTTTAAAAAATATCATGTAAAAAATATTTTTTTTATCAAGGAAAGAAAATCGTCCCTCAAAAGTTACGATAGACTCCAGAGGGTACATGCTTTTTTATTAAAATTTTTTTCTGCCTACTATTTAAATAGACATTTTATATAAAGAAATAAAATCAGCAATTAACATAAACTGGGAAGCTGGGAATCACTTTGAAAACTTAGCTTTTTTTTTTTTTTTTGTGAGATTGTGAACGATGTCATTTTTGATAAAGGTCATATTAAAACTGCCACAGAACACACTTTACAATGGTTATGTACTGCAATCTGTTAATAACGAATTGAAATAATACCAAGGTACATGTTTGAACACTATTATTTGGTTGAAATGTTCATTTTAGGGAAATTCAGACCCTTTTTTGGACCGTCCCTAAAAAGCAACGCTAGGCATTAATGGGTTAAAGTTACCCGATTAGAAAAGTAAGTGTAAGTGTTAGCCGACAAGTAAAGAAAACTCGATGATTTATAATGTTTATATGTTGCCATTTGTTGTTATAATCTTTTCAAATTTTTGTATTTTTGTATCTGCTTCTTACTATTTTGCTTAATCTCAAAAAAATAAATAAATAAAATAAATTATAATAATTAGAAATTCATCCTATTTCCTTTTAAATTTCATGTTCGTGGTATTTTGAGGCCTAATATCTTAATCTTACTGTGAATTATATCGCTGGTAAGTCATCTAGTGAAATCTACTATTTTTTCCCCTCAAAGGTTGGCAAGTATGATCACTCTTTTATAATGAACCCTGATTTAATGAGGAAACGCACGGTTGGTACAATGTTGAGAATACAGGAGGCAACAACTCACACAGCGAACTGCAATCTGTGATTCACAAAATTTTTACTAGATTCTAGCTCAGGTTGTGTTTCTTAGAAAATGTCCTTAAGCACCCCTGAGTCGAATGAAACTTAGCTTTGAGAACAAGTAATTATTATAGTTTTTTAAAAATAGTTTGTGGAGTAGTTAAGTAAGTGTTTGATACTTATATGTTCGTTGAAGCCAATATTGTCAATTAGAGGTGTTTAATTCAGATCAGGGGTCTCCAACCTTTTTTACTCGGGGACCAAATTAAAAATTTTTGGTAGCGAGGCGGGCCAACGGTCTAAAAATAGTTTAGTTCAGATGGTTTTTTTTTTTTTTTTTTTGTATCATTACGGAAACTCGTAAAATTTAGAGAGCAGTTCAGAAAACTGAAATAAAAGTCATTTTTTCCCACAAAATGTATTTTGCTCTCCAAAAGGAGTTTTAAAAAAAAGCCAAACGAGACTAAAAACTAAATCCTTGCAATGTACAATTTTATCAAATGAATTTTATGGATTAATGATGATAAGAAACTTAACATTAAATGAGGACAGAGCAAGTGCAACGCTTAGGACAATTTTTAATGAGAAGATTGCATTTGTTTGCCTCTTAAAATTTCAGTCCATTTAGGGTCAAACTTTGTAGTTCCGATCATTAAAGTTGATTTTAAATGTTTATTTAATAAAGAGGATCTGTACTTAGATTTAACATACTTGATTTTTGAAAATGTCTGCTCACACTTGTAGGTAGACCTAGAGCCGCTATAATAGACAGGCCATCAAGCTTGAGTTCGATTACTTTGGATCCATTCATTAACTTTCACTTTCAATTTTTCATTGTTGCGGAGCTAGGGTTACCAGAGTAAAGTTTCGGACATTGCCAAGTTTTGCCAAGTGCACGTGCCACTAATCATTGCTCATGATGAAAATTACCAAAAGGTGATACTTTCCAGAAAAAACAAACATTTATCAACCGGCTGAAAAAACATTACACGCGCTGGATCCAAAGTGGTGAAACTTAATCTTGATGCGTTGGCTCGTCTATATAGGGGCCTTAGGTAGACCTAGAGCCGCTATATACAGGCCGACGCATCAAGCTTAAGTTTCACCACTTTGGATCCAAATTATTTACTTTGACTTTCAATTTTTATTGTTGCGGCGCTAGGGTTACCAGAAAAAGTTTCGGGACATTGCCAAGCTTTGTTAAATTCACGTGAAAAATTACCAAAACGCGATAACTCGATAGAAAAGACAACCACTCATTGAAAAAGACAACTCTCAAACACGCGCTGGATCCAAAGTGGTCAAACTTAATCTTGATGCGCCGGCTCGTCTATATAGGGGCCTTAGGTAGACCCAAAGAGAGAAAACATAACTCGAGCGTGATTTTTTATGTTCTTAAAGTCTTTTTAAAGTTTGAATAGATTGTTATTTATTATTTGATGTATTCACTATGAGATCGTCACTGTTCTGATTAATTTAATAAAAAAATATTAAAAAAAAGGGGGGATTAAAAAAACAGATTTTTTTCCGCGGGCCGTAGGTTGGAGAGCACTGATTTAGATGATAAAGAAGCTGAGAAATTCTTGCTACAGCAGAGGAAACAATAACGAAAGCAATGACAATAATGAGAATTTCAAACTGAAATCTCTGCAATATTGTCAATTGCTTCGGATGTGTAGCTAAGTCAGGTGTGTTAGTGATGATGTTTCGAGACAATGAGACGGCTCGAGTCAAATGAGCCAACTTCTTTGTTTCTATGCAAAAATGAAAAGCTAACAAAGCAATATGTTTGAATTTGTATGGTTTTTCACCAGACGTTGGTTATAATGAGCAAATATGGCGGTACTTATGTGTTTGCTATCAGACTAGTTTGACTGTTATGCCAAATCTTTTAAACACTTTTCGGAAAAACATTATGATAGTAATTTTCAGAGCTGTTTATGAGTTATATAACAAAAAATTTTCCTATCTCAGGTCATTCTAAAAGTAGCGGCCAACAGAGCAGTGATGAACTTCTGGCAGAAGATTATCACGAACTTCTTTTAGAAAAGAATCATACACAGTCCAGGTTTGGGAGCTGTAAGTATGAGGCATTTCTTCAATAGAAAGCCTAAAAAATTTGCTTATCATTTTGAACTTAAAGTTCCTCAATTCTGTCCTCTCCGTGATCCCGTCCTCCTCACTGACCTTATTAAGTGGAATATTCAAATTTCATCATAGTCGACATCTTCTGATGCAAAAATGTGAGCTTTTATTGTACATAAAATTGGTGAACAATTTTACCACAATTTCTATGGAGTTCGGCCGCTTTGGGCAGGTGCATTTTTCGCCTTGGAAAAAAATTTACAGGACAAGGCATCCTGATGATTAACATATAGTTTGTTAGACGCAGTTTGACCAGAATACTTTTGCCGGAAGTCTCTTCCTTTTCAAAACCATTTAAAATGCTCTAAACTCTTCTATGTTCTTCGGGATAAATCATGTTTCCTTTCCATAGCAAACGAAAAAAAGCTAAAAAATATAAACATGATGAAAAGAAATCTTTAAAATAAAAAGTTTAAACTTCCTGTTTAAGAATAACGAAGATGTAAATTATTGAAAAGTGTATTTTTTGAATTTACATATATTTAGTCTTTGTTTCTGTTCTTGCAACAGATCACGTCAAATTCAAATTGCCGCCTGCATTTTAACTTCCTGCGCTTTCCTTCACTCTCTTCTTTCAACTCGAGTCGGGCGGTTGCTTTTTTGTTAGCTCGGTCGAGCCTGCCCGTTTTTGACGATAGTTTTGGCCTATTACTTTTGTAATGAAGAGCTAATCATATTGTTATTTTCTCTGTGCATTAATAAATACAGTGAACTCTCACTTATACACCGCCTCATTTATGCGCCTTTTTCACTTATACGACGATTTTAAATGGTCCCAGCACATTCCACAGCAAAATAATTATAGTATCACTCGTTTATGCGTCGCTCTAAAGATAAATATTTCACTTATGCACCGAATGTTCCGTAAAATGTTTAAAAAAAAAAAAATAATTTTCTTTAAAAAATAAGCATTTTTCTTCACTTTCCTCTTTAGTCGTTCGCCTTTATTGCTCACGGAAGTCATTTTTCCGCATGAACTAGAGTTCGAAGAGGGAGAATTACCCATTATAGAACGTTTCAAAGAGAACAGTTTGCAATTAGGTATTCTACAATGCTTGTTTTCTCTTTATCATTGTAGTTACATTACAGTCATTGCCAAACCGTAGTAATATTTCCCTTGTCTATAGAAACATTTTTATTCATTCTGTCATTGGAACCTATGTTGCGGTTTAGTCCTTTAAATAGGCTTGTTCACTTCTACGTCTCTCTCACTCCTGTGCCTTTTTCTGTTGGTCAATCATGGTTTCATGTTGCATGAGATTCACATACGTTAATTAAACTTCTGTGAGGTTGGAGCTTTCGCAGTTTTAATAAGTTGAGCACATGCTCATAGCTGAACACAAATAATGAAATTTGTCTGCCAGTTATTCATTGAAATGATAAATTTAGTGATGTAATGGGGAAATGAGATAGACACACCAGTGAATGAACTCTTAAGCAAATTTTCACTTTCAGAAATTCATAGCAATGTTAAAAATTGTAGTATTTGCCACATGACAGTATAAACTCCTTAGATGATGTACATGAGGCCGGAATTCAAGTGAAACACGGACGATCGCAACTCACCAATGCAATCGCTAATTCCCAAATTTGGATTCAAGTGAAACGTTACAATCGCTACGAGATGCTATTCTATCGTAATTCGACTTCCAATAGCGATTGCAATGGTGTTTCACTTGAATTCGGCCCATAAGTATATTTAAAAAATTGGGAGAGGTTTCACCGTTCTGCATCAAGTTTTATTGGTGATTGAAACGAAAAAATGGGCTCAAACCCAGTGAATGAACATCTTTACCAGTGAATTAATAAATGCAGCATTTTTTGGCCATTTCCTCTCTGTTAATGTGTAGAAATAAGTTACTTTTGTTGATTGACCCAAGAAAAATGTTTTAAAACTTTATTTTTTCAATAAAATTACGAGATGTTCATTCACCGGAAGTGTTCATTCACTGATCTGTCTACCCTATTCATTGAAGTGTTAAACTCAGTAATGTAACAGTAAAATGGATACCTTTAGTGCTCATGTGGGTCTATGCTTCCATTCCAGTAATTTCCTCCGGCAGCCTGCTCGTGCAGTCGGCCGCGGGCGAGCACTCCTCTCGGGAGCAGACGCCCCTCCTGCAGCCCCGCTGCCCGCACGTCTCGGTCCACGTGCAGCACCACGAGGAGCTGCGCTGCTCCCGGTCCGCGGAGCAGCTGCAGAAGACGGGGGCCGGGGCGCCCCCCAGGACGGACAGCGACGGCCTGGACTCCGGGTTCTCCACCTTCCCCCGGAGCGTGACCCTGGCCAGCGTGGGGCAGTGGAGCAACGAGTCGCCCAGGTTCAGGAGGCTGCCCAAAGGTGGGTGGGACTGATATATTTCCTTTGTTAGCTTCGTTTCATTACTAACTTTCTAAATGAAAACTATCCCTTTTAAAAATCATTTTGTTTATTACAACTATTCGTTAAAAAAACCTAATAATGCATCTAATAAAACAATGCACGATGTCGTCAAACCGACTCATCCATCAACAACCCCACGTGTCCGAAAGCATGCTATCCCAACATTTTTTCGCGAAACCTCCGTCGAATCTGCACACGCGCCAAGCCTCTTCTGACTTTCTCGAAATAGGGGGGAAATTCAACGAGGCAGTAGCAAGCGAGCAAATACTGAAGGCATCTGGAAGTGCACATCTAAACTTATCTCCCCTTTTTCAAATGGAAGCGTCCGTACCTTTCTTATACACGCCGACTCTTCATGTGCCGATCCTTTATTCATGATGACGTCATTGCATTGGCACGCCCTCAGCCGACGTGCACGAGACTAATTTGCATTTAATATTTACTCGCAGCTGCTTGCCCGGGCTCTGTGAAATACCTTGAAAATAAAAGTTTTGTCGAGTGACGTGTGTCTGAAAGTCCGGATCAGATTATTGGCATGCAGTACAATAAATGAATCTATCACCAAAATAGTTTTAAATCCCCCACTACAGGAAAAGCCTAAAAGCAAAAGCCAGAATTTTATTTGTTCATGATCAAAAAAAAAAAAAAAAGGCAAACCTTGTTCTTGTTCTTGCCAATGTTTTCTTTCACACAATTTGATTTCTTTCGTGCTCGTGCAAACGACTTTAAAAATCCAATTTGAAATTGATTTTTACTAACTTAAAAACACCCGTAACTTTTTTATGGGTGAAAATATCAATTCTTAAATTGAAAACTTTCAGATGAAACCAAAATTGAGAAGATCCTATAATTGAATCGTTTATTTCGAAAAGGTAACATCTCTATTTTGATCTCCTCTGTCTCTTTAGAAAATTAAACAGCGCACGGTTATATTTTTGAATGTCATAATCAATGAAAAAATGCCTTTAGTTAAGTACACAATTACTGCAATAATTTACCAAATAACCATTGATTATGACATTTAAAAATATAACCGTGCGCTGTTTAATTTTCTAAAGAGACAGAGGAGATCAAAATAGAGATGTTACCTTTTCGAAATAAACGATTCAATTATTTCGAGTAGAAAGGGCCATTCTGCGACATTTTCGAGTCCCTCAATTGGACTTTGAACGGTTCGGTACTTTTTTGGCTTTCGAAAATCACCCCATGACCCTTCCCGGGTGGCCGAGTACCTGCCTGCCAAATTTGGTCTAGATTTGAATTAAACTGCGGATTTCTACAATGAACATACATACATATATGTCCTCTGATTTATTGATATGGATTTCCCCTTACCTGTTGTGGTACTAAAAATGCATAACACACCTAAATTTGTAAAATTACGTATCATTTGGGAATTTGTTGTGTGAAAAAATTAAATGAAGCTTAAAAATCTCATTCATATCGCCATCTATCCGTGGTCTAGCTATTTCCAATATTTCTTTTCTGTTTTTACTAGACTGGATGGTATGCATGCCAGATACTCGTAAGCTGAGGGATAGTTAGGACTTTACTCCTTTTTTCAAAAGCATAACTCTTTTTTTTCAAAAATTTCTGCTTTTTTTTCTCCCGACTTTTATCTCTGAAAGATTTTTATGCTCATTAATTTCAGAGTTAAGTTATATGTGCAATGAAAACTAACTACATAAATTTTATTTCAGATGTTCCCAATGACAGTGGAAGCTTTTCCATAGTTGGTTATGACACCCAAGAGGTGTCCAAGCAGTGTCGCTGTACAAAACTTCCTTTGTCCTCTACTCGTAGCTGTTCTGCAATTTCTGGGATTATGAAAACTTGAATTTTCCTTCTTCATTTTGTTTTGAGTCAACTTAGTCATCATCTGCCAACATTTTGAAAAGTTTCCTCCGGGCGACGGCCGATGGTTTCGGCGACGTGGCCCGAGCTTTGGAGAGAAAACTGAAAATGTTTGTACAGAAAGCATTTTGAAATATTTTTTGGACTGGAATCAGGCAACAGATCAACTTTACGACAGCTATTGTAAATTGTTGTATTCAGATACTTCGTGAAACGGACGGGTCCATAGATGTGTTGATCAAGAGGGATGTCGAGGTCATTACGTGGAAAAGTAGACATTTTTGTCCTGTAGGCGAAAGCTTATATGGTTCATTGAATATAGTAATTTAAAAATGTGGCGAGCAAAATCGTGTTGCTAAAGAAATTGCAAGTGATTTCTTAAGCAAAAAGTTTTGTTCATTACCTTCAAATAATTTTTACTCTTGAAGGAAATATATGAGCTGTCACGCTCGATACGAAATGTCATGTTTTCTGCGTATTGGCCCGAAAATATTTTGATCATAAGTAAATCTCCCAAGTCTTTTTTTCATTGCATAAACTTTATTGTTTATATATTAAAAAATTAATTTAAATTAGAAAAGTCATACTCTAATGTTATTATTTTTTAATCTCATGTCTTGAATTGCATAAGTAAAATCAGTCCTACATTTTTCTTTTCAATTGCCAAACGCCTGATAATATCAATTAGGAATGCTGCACTATCTCGAAAATCCGTAAATCTCTCGAGAGTTAACAAAATTTTAGTTTTTAAATTTAATTACCTATTGCCAATTAATATATTTTTATGATTGTTTTTTGACCTCTAATTTGAGTACTTTTGATCTCATCGAATTGGAAGAAAAAGTTTTTCGATCATGAAGTGAATCAGTGAAACAATTAATTTATTAATGTTAGATTTGCAAGCATATATCCAACATCTTGTTCATGGCAATCATTTTTCTGCAAATTAGCAATCATAAGTTTAGAATAGCCTTAGCCAAACTAAAGGCATACTTCTCATTAAAGCTGAGATTGCCTTATTTATAGCTTATTTGAAGTTTTTATTCCAGAAAGAATTGTCATTGTGTTTTTATTAAAAAAATATCTTTAAGTTTTCTTCAGTTAATTGTGAGTTAAAAGAAATTTAACTGAAAAAAAAAAAACAACACATGTCGCTAAAATCCGAACTTTGGATAGTGAATTCCTGATGATTCGGGGTTTTCGAAGTCGTGCTAAATTATAACAAATGATTCTGGATTACTGTTGTTTATTTGATAAACAGTATATAATCATTATGTTTTTATGAATCTAATACACAATTTCACCGCATTTTGTGATTTTAATGGTTTTAATTTAGAATAAAATCACAAAGAATTAAAATGTGGTGTGAAAAAATCCTTGGCAGAATCCTAATTTTTTCCTTTTCGAAAAAAATGTTACATTTAACAACAGTCTCAAAATAATTTTCGACAGTTTACTTCTCCGCAGAGTTATTGAATCCCAGGCTTGTGTTCAGGCATTGAAAATAATTTTGTATTAGAAGTTGCTGTTGAGGAAAAGCCCAAATTTTATTGAAAAATAATTCTGTCTTGCCTTTGTAGTCTACTAAATGTGTATGAAAATCAAACTCTTTCCAAAAGTACTAATGAGCAGACATATTTTCTTTGTGAGATTTCTACGAGCAGCTGTGAGAAGAGAACTTTATAAATAGTGTACATATTGTGCGAAACTGTTGATTACTTCGACTAAAAAGTGGATTATTACATTTATTTATAATAGATGAGAGTTTTCGATGGTGGAATAGTAATTTGAAAAGAAAGGTTCACGTTTCTTTTCTAATTATTAATACAGATTTTATTGTATATATTTGTACAGAAAGTAAAGTGATAAGAGATTTTATGTTCAGTCATGTTTGGTACTGATAAGAAATGTTATTGTGATGTTCTATTTTTTTGTTAAGATCTTAGGCGATGCCGAGGTCATGTGCCATAGTGCGACTAATCAAGAGTGAAAAAACTTAGATAAAAAAAATATTGGAACCATCCTAAAGTTTTGAATATTCAGCAGTTTACTCGAAATAAATATCCAAGTTTCAAATTTTCATTTCATTGTAATTTTTCATTTAATTATGCCTCCATCATTCTGACAATTGTACCTATCAGACTACTCTTTGGGGATTGTACTATATTGTACGTATTACATTGCTTCTTCAAGCAATTTGAATGTTTTTAACTATTTTCTCTTTGTGCGTGGAGGGGGTCTGGCAATTCCATTACTGTTATTAATTTCATGCTACAACAATATACCAAATTTAATGAAAACCAGTTTTTTTGCCCCAGCAATTTAAATTTCTTCAATTAGATTTAGCTAAAACTTGCTGGACGGTTCAGCGATTAAGGTTTGTTCTAGACATCAGTTATTTGTTCGACTATTTATTTCTAAGTAAAAGTTAAAAAGTATTTCTAAAATTTCTGGCAAATGTTTCACTATTTGAAAAACAGGTATACGATGCTAATTAATCTTTGTCTCGCTTGTGTGTTTTACGAAAAATTCATTTTACAATAACACCTTAACAAAGTAATGTTGTGGGGAAAAGATACAATTATTACTATAGTGACTACTTTTATTTTAAACAGATACAATATACTTTTAATTTGATACAGTATTCCAGATGCATAAACTGAAAAGAAAATATGTTCTTATGCTTCATTTGGAATCAAGAATATTTTTTGAATTTATTCCACTTCTGTTATTATTACTGTTCAACTACTATTTAAGTTCTTTCTTTTAATTGATTTTCGTCAGTTGTATCGTTATTGATATCAGCAAACTATTAAATTATATCATTATTTTTTGGTGGAGCATGTGAATAAAGATAGGGAGCAATAGTGACCTTTTGTTTCAGTAATCCATTATTATTATTATTATTTTTTGCCAATTTATCTGTCAGTAGTTATACTGGATCATTGATATTTTTATTGAAGTCTTTTTTTTTTTTTTTTGTCCCAAAGAAAACTACTTTACTAAACCTTTAGTAAGAAAATATATGTGATATTTTTTCATTTCTAAAAGCTGTGCCTAAAAACCATTTCTATTTCATGATTAAAACACAACCTTAAATTTGTTAAATTATTGATAATCTCATTGTTTTGTAAATTAATTTACAGGAAAATCTCATTAAATCTAAATAATAATTAAAAAAAACTCCTATAGAGAGCACTCCCTGGGAGCATTCATAATTTGTCATTTTTTGAGCCATAGTTTGAAATCTGGCCTTGTGTGTATGTAAGGCATTGCTATTATGACGTGCAGTATCTATAACCATTAAACCAGTGAAATCTGTTATGAAATATTTATGACATTGTCTTCACATAATGCGTATAATACATTGTATGTGTATTGTGCAGTATCTATAACCAGTGAAATCTGTTAAAAAAATGCTTATGAAATTGTCAAAACTATTTGAACTATATATATGGGGCAAACCTAACCTGCAAGCATTGAGAAGGCTACTCGGATCCGAATCACAATATTTTGACATTGTCAGGCTAGGTTTACCCAAAGTATAATTAGTTAAACAATTACCTTTCATTTTTCAATGAAGTGCATATTAAATTTATTTTTTTTTTTAATTTGAGTTCAATAATATTTTTCATTGCAAGTAATGTATGTATGTTATTTTTAACCAAAATTTATTCAAGCTTTTATTTACATCAGTGCTAAGTTTATTATTTTTTAAAACTAAATTTATGCATCAGCTAATCATGATTAACTCTACGTTTAATGTGCATTTATTTAACTATTTATATATGCTATGCTTCTGGTGAAAGAAAAGCTGGTCTTTTACGAGAAATTTCAAGTGAAGCATAGCATTTATATTTTATGTTCTGCAATATTTCAAAGATTTTTGAAATTGGTGCATTCACTCTTAATTGCACAAAAAAAATATATATATAAAAATGATTGCCAATTTTTGTAATATATATGTACATTAAAAAATTATATGTATTATTTAAATACTTTTTTAAAATTTCATTTTGTGTGTACAGTGTGTGTGAATAAAGTGAGAGTTTTAGAAATGAAGTTTGACTTTATGGTGTCATTATTGTCATGCTTTGCTGCAGATCTTATTTTATACTAGCTGCGTAGCCCGGCGTTGCACGGGCTGTAATGTAGTGAAGGCAGTTTGAGAAAACTACTCGCCACCAAGGCGGCTCGCCTTTAAAGAAATGAGGAAAGTTTAAACAGTTTACTCGCCGTCAAGACGGCTCGCCTTTACAGTAGCGAGGAAAGTTTCAATTCACTACTCGCCGCCAAGGCGGCTCGCCTTTAAAGTACCAAGGAAAAGTTTAATAAACTACTCCCCGCTAAAGTGGCTCGCTAAAAAGCTTTCCTGCATCAAAGAATCAATCGAATTATTTGCACATGCTTCCTCAGAAATAAAGACGATGTCAAGTAGCGCATACTTGGCACTCTCCTTAAATTACAAATAAAATTCCTTTCCAAAAACAATTATTTCCAAACCGCTTTCTTCCTGTAAAATTAATTGCCAAATTCTAAACGAAAAGGTTCTTTTAATATTTGGATCGCAGCCAGAAAAAGTCCCTTCTAAAAACAGCAATTGCAATTTTATTTAAAAACACATTTTCAAAACGGTACCAGAGAAAAAATATGTCATTAATAATTAGAATAAAAACAATTGTTAGAACTTTGTTATAACACGTATTTAAAATGACAATGGAAAAAAATAACACTCTTTCATTTTAAAAAGTTCAATTTAATTAACGTTTTAATTTAGAGCCGAATTCAAGTGAAACACCATTGCAGTCGCTTCGAGGCGATCGCATATTGCAACTGCTACTGTAAGTCGAATTCAAGTGAATTCGTTTCACTTGAATCCAAATTTTGGAATTTGCGATTGCATTGGTGAGTTGCGATCGTCCGTGTTTCACTTGAATTCCTGCCTTAAAATCGCAACGGAAAGAAATAAATATCTTGGAATTTTAAATAGTTCAATAATTTAATTAACGTTTTAATTCAAAATGGCAACGGTAAGAAAAAATGTCTTGGAAGTTTAATCATTTATTAGGCTTAATCGCTTTAAATTTGACTACTTATTGATATCTTCGCTAATTAAAATCGTATAATTATATAGATTGAAACTAATGAAGCCTGAAAAATTACCTATCTATCGGTACCTGGTTCGACTTTCAGTTCGTTGGCGTTCAGGAGAAATAAGCGTGACATAGATAGATAGAAAGATACTCAGTTTTTAATATAAGTAGATTCTTCTCCTTCCTGAAAACCAATCGTACAGTTTCTCTTTTATTCTAGGTAAGGTGAGGTCAAAAGTTCAAAAAAAGCTGTAGCAAAATGCTAAAGGTTAATGAATATGTTCACGTTTTCCCAGATAAGATGTCTCAACATGCTATATGTCCACTTGAAGACTTAATTCAGCCATGACGTCTTTAAAGGATTTTTTTTCAATTTGATGAAAGTTGTACTTATCATCGCAAGAAAATCTGTAAGGCATACAAGTAAAACTTGTGTATGGGTCTGTTATTTTAGACTTGAAATGAAGATTTCATTTTTAGGAATAGGTAATTTTTTGAAAAATGAGAAAAGCAAGTAATTTTTTATTAGAGTATCGCTGATGGAAGTACTAAATAATAGTGTGGACCAACACGTTAATCATATCCCGCAATTGCCGGTCCTGACCCCCTTTAATAATGAGTAGCCTGATGATAAGAAAAAAAAATTAAGTAGAGGCAAAGCATAAGCGAAAAGAACAGAAAAATTTGTTGTCATTTTGATTAGCTGAAAGTGGCTCAAAATCGCCTCAAGAGTTCTAAAGCTAAAAATAGTACAACACCATCTAAGATCAAAGATTTATTTCAAGGATACATTACTTGAAGACAAAAGAAATATACACACCTAACAAACTCTATTTCAAGGTTTCAAGCAGAAAGAATAATTGTTTTCACACATTTTTACATTGGGTTTTAAAAACTGACTGAAAACTTTTGATCAACAATTCTTTTCTTTTCGATACCTTTCGAAGCGATGACGTAGAGTAAAGTAACGGTAAAGTCCGCTCACTCCTGATGAATCCTAAATAAAAACAAATTAAAATGCTGCAGATCTTGGACTTCTCAATGACTGGCGGGCTTTTGCGGGGGCCTCCAACGATAACGATCTATGGTATGAAAGAGCAAGTCTGTCGTGACCGGATTACGGATGCTTTCGCAGACACCTTTTGGGTGAGAAAGTATTTTCAAATCATTAGAATAGCAATACTGAAATTAATATGAACTAGTGCATGTATTTTTATATTACTAATAAGTTGCAGATTAATTATGTAACTGTTTCAAGTGAATTATATATACCGTAAAATCCCGAAAGTAAATTTCTCTTATCCTGAATATACTGTATAAAAAATCTCGATTATAACCCCCCACCTGAAATTTATCAGTTTAGTTTTGAAAATAGGGGGGGTTATTTTCAGGATTTTACAGTATATTTTTTACATGATTTAACGAAATACATTTTCATATAGTCCCTAGAGTTGTGGCGTAATCTCCCACAAAGATAACAAAGGCATAAATTTTAGGCAATGCATTAAAAAAAAAATAACACAATAAAAATTTTTAAAATATTAAAAACTTCAGATAATGAACAATTTTTTGGTTGACTCGAAACTTAAATAGCAGGTTAAACCTCAAAATCCTGTGGATCAGTGGTGTTTCTATAGAGACTTGCGCCCTGGCGAACTTAAGCTATGCCCTGCCCCCAGTACATCATATAAATACAATAGTGCTCGCTAGTAAATAAAAGACTTATGTTTTTTTTCCCTACAAAGGATGTTTGAAATTTTTGTTAAGAAATACTAGAAGATTGTGTAGAATGAACCTGATTTACACTTTTTCTTGCTTATTTCTAGTAAAAGGCGTACAGGAGCCTTGTTGTTCTCGGAAGCGAATAAAAGTTTTATTCCAATATTATTGCCTCCCTAAGCTGATCTTGAGCTAAAAATTATAAACGGGAATCAAAAATTTTTCTGAAGAATAAAAATGACGAACGAACCTACTTGTCGGCTGTTCAGAACCATTGGATGGCCATTGCTAGGGGGAATTTTAACCTTCGGTCTATAGGGCTAAAAATCCTTGCCACGAAAAATAGGCTGTTGAAAAGGGTGGGTTTTACTGTATTTAGAACACTTGTTTAGAATTTGGTTTTGTTATGTGCACTGCAATTTGTTTACATCCAATTAAATGAGGAGTTCCTCATAAATTGTGAGTTTTAGTGCAAATTTGTGGCTTATATGAATCGATGATGTGGCAAAACAGAAACTTAGTGCATTACAGTTCAATGAAAGTCTAAACGGGGTAGTCTTAAGTTTGGTCTCCATTGGTTAACTCCATATAATTCATAGTTTTTCAAACAACTACTTTATTAAAAGGTTGCACTTACCCATAGCAGTGCTGTATGCATTTGGGAAGGATTTATCTGTTCTTTCTCTCATAAACACCCATTGACCCTCTTCATATTTACATTCAATTATCTTTTTATCCATGTTCCTCAAGGCTTTATTGATCTGTGAAAGAAACAGAACTTGAACACAGGTGTTTCTCGTAAAACAGTTCCAAATTTGCAATTATTATGAGGCAGATTCAATGGTACAAAATTTGAATTTAATGCTACAGTTTTAATACAAATCTGTTTCAAGAAACTTAATTTCATTTTCGCTCAATAAGAGGTTTCTGAACTTAATTGAAAAAAAATCTAGAATGCACATTTTGTTCTTGGCAAATACAGTTGATGAAGTTTTGTTCTTGCATTAATTTTTATTTTGTCCAATTAGTCCAATTTCTTCCACCACTCTGGACTTCTTACAAAAAAAGTCGGTAAAACAACAGGGTAGTTCAAAGGAGCTCAAAATACAAACAGTATGCTGTTTCTTAAGAAATCAACTTTTTTTAAGAATTAAAAGATATTTAAATTTTTTCAAAAAGTGGCACATATACTGGTTGCTGTTCTTCTAACTATGCAACAATCACTGCTTTAAACTTATATAATGTTAAAACCAATTCAAACTCATCAATTAATAAATAGCAGTGGATTTTGCATGCATAATATTTGTGTTAAAAATATTTGCAAAAGAAGTTTGGTAAAGTAACTATGAATGCTCTTACTTAAAATGAGTAGCTATCAATATAAAAGTTCTTGTGATAGCCCTATTAATTCATTTTAACAATTTCAGTTGCTTTAGTTTTTTTAAAATTTAAAACACACAGTATAGTCCAGGATCTGAAGGGGGTTGAGCATACATGGAGAAGGTAACGCAATATTATTTCTGATTATTGTTACAGGCGCTATAGTGATAACGAAAACGCATGTCGTCGCCCCCCTGAGTGGTCGACACCCCCGGGGGAGGGAGGGAAGCAGTGGGGGGGCGCCGTTTACAAAAACACTCATAACTCGCGAACCGTTTGAGATAAAACACTGAAAAAAGTGGCAATCGAAGCAAAAAAACAAGGGCTTTAGAAATGCTAAATATATTTATAGTCGTATCTTTGCTGGTTTATGAGTAAAATAACTTTTTTCACAAACGAGAAAACATTTTGAGCGCGAAACAAATTTATGAAAAAGTATATTTTTAAAAATAAATATTTTTACATATAATATACATTAAGCGATTAATATTTTTAGTATTGAGACATAGAAAATTCTGGAAGGTGAATCACATCCCTCGAAATAGCTGACTAGTAATTATTCCTTTAATTCTTCGTCTTCCGGCTCTTTTGTAGTTATTGGGTTTTTGCAAATGTCCTTACAAGCACAATATTTACAGCAAGATGAGTTATTAGTTAAACATTTACAAGATGATTTTTTACAGTTTTTGCATGTGCATGGTGGAATTAAAGTTTCT